>JAJMBS010000021.1:94918-260565 GCA_030572775.1 [Lipomyces] yamanashiensis
TGTTGTAGAGTGAGGATAGAAAGAGAGAAGAGAGAGGATAAGGCTTTGTTTGTTGTTGTTTTAGTGTTCATATTGTTTTTAGAAGTTTTCAGTGCATTAATAATAGGAGTAATAGTAGATAGTAAACTACGCAAGAAGTATGATTTTATAGTCTGATATAGTGTAGTTGATGAGTGTAATTATTGACTCGGATCAACTCTGATTGAAATACAATGCGGATAATACAAAGTAAATACACCATTCATTGCATTCTATCTGATTTCTTATTATCTTTCAGTTATAGAAATATTACAATAATAGTAAATCGATTCTCTTTCAGAAGGCGGCTCTCGGTCGAAACAAGTAAGGGCAGTTTTGTATATCCGCTCCTCTCACACAAACTCACTAAATCACTAAATTCAGTATACAGAAAACGGGTATCAATAACACATTTATGATATACTCACATAAACGGGGATATAACTAGTCCTCATTTCAAGAGTACAATACAGCACAGTAGTGGAGTGGTGAAAGTGGGTAATCAACACGGGTGCGATTATAAAGACCGCGATCGCTCTTCGTTCTGTTTACTTTCTGTAGAAGCGATTCAGACAATACGGCTATTACTATTATTACTTTGAATAAGTGGTAAATAGTTACACACAGCCAAGGCAAGCGCCGACGAGGTAAATCACCATTACTTGTTCTTTGTGTGATGAAGCAATTAAACCGCAGGCAAGATATGTCCAGGAAAGCGAAAAGATTAGTCATTCGTACTTTTTCTGCAATGCGTTAGAAAACGAGGATATCTTGTCTTTGAAAGGTATTTATTCTTGTTAATTACAAAGTACAGCTAACAGAAAACAGCTACGAATCTGAAGATTACACGTCAAAGCTGCGAATGTCGGATTCCCTAGCTCGACCCGGCTACAGCCAGAAATTTATTGACGGCTCTAAGGTTTTCTCAATCGAGTTCATCTTGAAACCAGGAACAAGAGATAATAGATTTTTAGAGGATGGGAATGTGCTCAAGACTGAGCCGAATTGCTTTGAATATTATTTTTTAAAGTCGATTTCGATAATCTGGATGAAGTTGCTGTTTTTGAGAGGTATTTCTTTCCTTTATTTTAGTAGGAGTTGATGCTAACAAAGGTAGATACAAAGCAAATGGAGGATATTGAAGTAACTCATGTGAACCGCTGAGCGAGTTTTAAGAAGATCTTTGGCGGATTTGAGAAGGACAAGATTAGTGTTGAGCAAAAAGCTGTGTTTTGCACTGACAGCGGATATGGATTTCTTGAACGAAATTGACTACTATGATACTATAAATACTAAATACAGTAAATACTAAATACAGTAAATACAATGAAACAGGGCATTAATAATATCCGGTTAGGGTTACAGTTGTGGGGCAAAACGGAAACAAAAATGGACGCGCGATCCGACGGAAGAAGTTCTGATCCGAAGGAGACGAAAACAAAATGGCAGCCTGGACTCTTCTCTTTCTCATAAGCAGTTGTATACACAGTATTGTATGCAATTATTGAATAATTGATATATAATTGATATATAATTGATATATAATTGATATTCATATAAACAACTACAATGGCAACAAAAGGACTCGCAAACATCCTCAGCAAAAAAGCGTCTGATGTAGTGATCGTGTCGGCACTCAGAACACCGTTCACCAAGTCGCTCAGAGGCGGACTCGCAGGAATGTATCCTGAAGAACTGCTGCACTCTGTGTTGAAGTCTACTCTGGACAGGACTGGGATCAATCCTGCTGAAGTCAATGATGTTCTTACTGGCGCTGTTCTGCAGACACTTGGTGGACAAAAGGCATCAGCGACCGCCATCAAGAAAGCTGGGTTCCCGTTCACAACCACCTCCGGCACCGTCAACAGACAGTGTTCGTCCTCGGCCCAAGCAGCCTCGTTCATGGCCGGCTCGATCAGCTCTGGCGCTGTCGACGTTGGCATCGCAGCCGGCGTCGAATCCATGACGATGGACTACTTCCCGCACCGCGGCATCCCGACACGCGTCTCCGAAGCTCTGATCAACGAGCCAGGCGACGCGCAGGACGTGTTGATGCCGATGGGAATCACGTCCGAGAACGTCGCTTCTGAGTTTGCGATATCAAGAGAAGACCAGGATGCCTTTGCTGCGTTGAGTCACCAGAAAGCTGCACAGGCGTGGGCGGATGGGTTTTACGCTGACGAAGTCATCGCAGTGACTGCGCGCAAGGTGTACAACGAGAAGAAAGGCGAGAAGCCACCTGAGGATGGATCTGTTGAGTGGGTGACAATCTCCAAAGACGACGGAGTCCGCGGATCGACCACGGCCGAGTCGCTGGCAAAACTGAAGCCAGTCTTCTCTGAGTCTGGCGCGACAACGGCTGGCAACTCGTCCCAGATCTCTGACGGTGCCTCCGCTGTGCTGTTGATGTCGCGCGCAAAAGCAGACGCGCTAGGACTCAAACCACTTGGCAAGATTGTGGCCAGCGTCACCGCCGGTGTGCCGGCGCGGTTGATGGGCATCGCGCCTGCCTTTGCAGTGCCAAAGTTGTTGGATCTGTGTGGATTGACTGTTGCTGATATTGATATCTTTGAACTGAATGAGGGTGTGTATAGTTCTTTTATACGTGATCATAGCTAACAAGTACAGCCTTTGCAAGCCAGTCGCTCTACTGCATTCGTCAACTCGGCGTCGACATGGCCCAACTCAACCCCGGCGGCGGCGCCATCGCAATCGGCCACCCGCTCGGCGCAACCGGTGGTAGATGCATCGCTACTTTGATGAACGGATTAGGAAGAAGTGGTGGAAAGTTGGGTGTTGTTTCGATGTGGTATGTCCTGTGTATTTTCTGCACTTGTGTGTGAATATAGCTGACTTGTAACTTAGTGCCTCTACCGGACAGGGATACGCTGGATTGTTTGCTGCCGAGTGATCTACTTTAATTATCATCTACATCTATTTGTTGTAGTATAACTAGATATAGATAGCTATAGGTATAGACAATCTAGATGTACACTGGCAGTACAGAGTGCATCGGGAGAGTCTTCCTACCCCGCCATTATCGTATTTTCGTGTTTTTGCCAGTTAGATCCACTTAACACACTGCTTTTCTGTATTTTGGTATTTTTATTCATAAAATGTAAATTCATTTGTTTACTATTATCTTCTATTATTCTCTATTAACAGTAAAACAAAATCCACTAATTCTCAGGCAAAAAGCAGATTGCCGCTCGGAACAGAAAAAAAAACCCCGGAAGGTTGCAAATTCGTACGGATAAACTCGGATCCGCCCCCCCGCCGAGCCCACCCGGTTTTTTCCTATATAAACACCTTCTCGTCCGCTGCGGTTCTGCTTAATACTTTGTAAGGTTATTTGGGGTGTTTTTGTCCCTGAGTTGAGTTCCTGTTTGGGTTTATTTGTTGGTTTGTTTGTTTGTTTGTTGTTAGGAGTGTACTGTACAGTACTGGGCAGTACTGGAGTAGAATGCACACACAGAGTCAGAGTTAGTGAATGAACAGCACTGCACATCCAACAGCATTTCCACATGCAACATCACCAGCGATAAGAGATTTCTTTGTATGTATCAGATCTTTGGAATCTACTTTTCCTTATTTTGGGCAGGTTATTCGGTTTAGGAGGGTAGCGTGTGTGATTGGGAGGCTTTCTTCTGGGATAAAGAGTTGATTGAATATTTAGATACCTTTTCTTTTCAGATTTTTCAGTACTTGATTATATACCCTTGACTGGATTAGATTTGGGTAGTTTTATATGCATGACGGTTTATACCTCTGAAGTTTAATAATAACACAACAATCACACTCATCTAATCTCATCATCTCATCTCATCATCTCATCTCATCTACATCATCAAATGCATCTAAAAATTTCCGCAAATTTCACAATATATAACGCTCTGAAATTTTCAATATATTCTATATCTTTATATTGGCGCTACAACTATCTCAAATGAAACGCATACATAAACCAAACGTCGTATCGTTGACAAACATCGCATCCTCCTCTTTAAGCACACTTTATGAGTTCACTGAATACACTCTTATTGCATGACTTATAAAAATCAAGGTATAGAATTATACTCTCTTGCTGATAAAACACTTTTCTTCATGATGTAGTCATATGTACAAATTTTTGACCAGAATCATGATAAACGACCCCTGCAGTTGCAAACAAAACAAAACAATAGCAAACAAATGACAGCAATACAAATCCCTAATAAATAATAAAAGTAAGAAATGGCCAAAAAAAAGGCCTAAAAAGGAAAGTAAATAAAAAAAAATTACAGGTGAAGAGCCTCGTTGAAATAGATGATGGCAAAGACGAAGAACGCAGTGCCGCCAGCGAGGGTGATTGTTCGCAGGGAGATCTTTGATGCAAGCAATTTTCCTCCGATCACGGCAGCGAGGGTGCAAAGGCCGTGGCCGACGATTGCGCCGACGATGACGAACCAGTAGTCTTGGCCCGCTGCCATGGCGATTGTTGCGATTTGAGAGCGGTCGCCCCACTGAGATGTCAGCATCACTCCTTAAAAAGCACGAGAATAGAAAGAGAACATACCTCACCGAGAAAAGTCATGACAAAGGTCTGGATCCAGACAGGAGAGAAAAATAGAGCAGCGAGGTTTGCGACGCCAGAGAACTTTGACGAGCGGTTGTGCTTGCGTCCAGCATGTCCGACACCAGACTCAAGAGCCGCGGCCGAGGACTGGAGTTCCTTCATATCAAGCTCCTCTTCGACTTCGTGCATCTCGTCCTCGACACCTGCGCTTCGGTCCATGTTGTATCCCTCGATAAGGAGACGGGCGCCAAAGACGATGAAGAGGAGCGCGGCCAGGTACGAGGTGTACTTCTTGGGGATAAGCTGCGGCACGGCGTGTCCTAACAATGCGGACAGGACGGTCATGACGACGAGGGCAGCAAAGGCACCCGAAAATACGACTGTTCTGGGGTTTTTCATGGCCATAATAGCAGCGATCAAGAAAGTCTTATCGCCAATCTCGGAGAAGATGATCATCATAAAGGACATGGCGAAGGACTTGTAGGCGGCCATGACGGTTTCAGCAGAAGTGCCGAGCGCGTTTGCGACGGAGGGCGATACGGCCGCAATGGCGCGTTCCATTTCTTCGTCTGATTGCTCGTCTGGGTAGAGAGTTAGTAAACAAGAAGAAGAGGAGGAAGATAGCAGATATCAGATATCAGGAGGGATATCAGGCGAAGAAGAAAGCGCAGGGGACGGAGCATACTTAAGCGGGTGAGCGGCGAGCCATCCGAGGCCACGACGGGCAAATCGACAGCGGCCACAAGCCCCACAGCAATTGCGGCAACGAGAAGAGCGCGGATATTCATTGTGAGTGAGTGTGTGTGTGTGTGCGTGCGTGTTGGTGATGCTGATAGTGGTGGAGAGTACTGCAGTGAGTGAGTACAGTGCGTGCAGTGAGGAAAAACTGATGTGGCTGCTGCGGCGCATGCACTACCACAGGTGGCTTGCTAGAGTGGCAGTGCAGCACGGGCGGTAAAAACCAGTTTTGACTGGGTGGTTTTAGAGAGATTAGTACACACTTAGTCATCTTTGAGGAACACGCCCTTGCGCACGCGACTGCGGTTCGCCAATGCTTGAAGCTGTTTAATCAGACTAAATCTTACTTGCTCGGTACTCGGAACAGATGCCAAGGTCGTTGCTTATTTTGCTGGCTTTTCATTCGTTGTAGTTTTGATTGTACTGTACTCTGTACACAATAGTACACCGCAGAGTAAAGAAATAGCCCCATCTTCTGCGGCAACATGTGCTCGTCTGATAAGAAAACATCAACAACGCCCTTGCTTTTTCAGGCTTTTTCGTGCTGTTTTTGTTTAAATTGCAATTGTTCTTTAAAAGTGTGTTTAATTGCGGTGATTTGGTCTAGATTGTGCAAGTTTGTCTAGACTTTTTATTGCACTGCTCGTCCAGTGCTCGGCACTCAAGAATTTGCTCGCTCCACTCATCTACTCTCTCTCCTCTGCTATCTAGTACGTATCTACTATCACTATCACCTTGCTTATACTCTCATATCTACTCTATTCTCTACTCTGTCTACTGTACTCTGCTCTGCTCTGTTTACTCTACCTACTATACACTCTGTGTTAATATATTAGTACAAAGCCCTCGACAGCCTCACTTCAACTCCTCTTCTACTTCTACATCATCAACCTGCCCTCTTCATCCTTCGTAGATTCATCCAAAGACCACTCATGTTCACGGTGGCTCTTACCTCCTACGGTGGCCGCGGCTGCTTTGCCAATCAACTCATCCCCAAAAACACACTCATCCACACCGTCCCGGCACCTTTCACCTCCACCATCAACCGTGAATTTCGCAAGGAAGTCTGCGCCTACTGCTTCGCATACAACCTCGGTCGCGCCATGAAAGTGCGCTTAGAAATCGCCAGTCTGTGGTTCTGTTCTGAAGACTGTCGACTTGACTGGCTGCGTGACGAGGACGGAACTTTCAACGGCCTCGTCTCTTCTCTGCTCGAAAAGATCGACCAAGCCATCGCCGGCGCCCGCAAGACAATGCAGTCTGGCCGCGGCATCGCTGCTCCCTCTGATAATTACGACGTCGACTATGTTCCTGAAAATCTCATTCTCGATGCGTCGCCTGAATCCGCGGAGGAGATCGAGCAGGTCTGGCTCGAAATCAACGCCAGGATCGAACCGTCGGCGCCGATAACCCAGAATCCCCTCAAAAACCCGATCCTAAAGGTCCGTCTGCTTGCACTAGAAGACATTGAATGGGATCTTGCAAGACTCGTCACCGTCGCTTTAGTCAGGAAATACATAGAAGCAACTTCATCCCCCTCTACGCTGCCAGATCATCTCACTTGGTCCTCCTTCGACCGCCTCGAGCCTCACGAAGTCGACCTCCTAGCCCGCGTCCCGGCCCTCTTCGAATCCCATGTCCGTGTCTTCCTTTTCTTGCGCTCTATCCTCCCAAAAGAGCTACAGCCTTATATAACTTCCGACAATGTGCGCGCCGTTATGGCGAAAGAGGCGGCGAATGCATTTGGAATTTGGCAGCTTCCGTTGAATTCAGAGTCGGAGTTTCTGGGATCTGCTATCTTTCCCTCTGCCTCCTTCTTCAACCACAGTATGTCCTCCTTCTTTTACTAATAAGCAAGAGTTAACAGTAGCAGGCTGCAACCCAAATATCGTAAAAGAGCGAAAATCCCGGTCCATGACATTCACGGCCGCACGCGATATCCAGCCAAACGAAGAGTTATGCATAAGTTATGGTATGATGCTCGATCAACCTGTTGAATCGCGCAGGGAAACTTTGAAAGAACAGTGGTATTTTGAATGTGGATGTGAGAGGTGCGCGAATGAGTTAGCTGCTCTTGCCGACTCGCAGCAGACGAAAGAGGTATGAGTTTCCAATCATAACAGTTAGACGTGAGTGAGCGTATCTACTCGCTACAAGGATCACGAATATACAAGCTTTAGTCGAAGCAGCGTGACTCGTTCATAAAGCTGCTCTGTGGCATATACAATCTAAAGTGGATCTATAAGACACGAGCTTTCGAACTACAGAGCAAATACGACAAAAAGTGCTTAGATGACTGCTAGACAACCGCCAGACCTCTACACCGATTTTAACTTTGTCTAAAACAATATTCTTTGTTGGAACATTACAAGATACAAGAACAATGAGTTGTCGCCGCGCAACTAATTCCATTTTGGATATTTTTACTATGCTATAGAGTTACAGGTTATGGCTGTATTTTGGATGTCTAGAATGCTGGATTTGGTTATATATAGCTAGTAGGCACAGGTGATTGTATACAGGACTTTTGGCATTGTTTGGAGTTTGTACGATAAATTGAAAACTTTTGGATATTGATATCAACTCTACTTTCCCTCCGCAAACGTGTTCAGTTCCTCAAACTCCTCACACGCTTTCTCTCTCTCTCGTCTAGCCATAACAGCAAACCCCACTACAGCAACAAATTCAAACACAGTAATCCCAACCACAGCGATATATCCAACCGGATACCTCGGCGCCAGATACGTCGGAAACATGAATAAGGGTAAAAACGCCTTCAGACCACCTGCAAGAGAACTTCCTATTGCGGGTAAAAACCCTCGAAGTTCACTGTCATTTTGGAAAACTTCTTGGATCCAGGTTGTCATTAATGCCCAAGTTGGCTCACCTGCCATTGGGAGGTAAAAAGCTATCCATTTAAGCCATTCGGGGATATTCCAGATAGCAAGTAATAGAGCCGACAAGAATCTGAAACCAAGAGCGATAAGAAGATATGGACATCTCTGATTCGCATGGTCAGAAAGAGCAGCAAGTGTATATGCTGACAATAGTCCAAGAACGAATCCGGGGACGGTTAGGACAGGAAGAATCTCTGGATCCCAGCGGTCAAGATCTTTTAGCCAGAGATTGAAATAGCTATATGTATTTGAGATTGAAAACAACACAACCGGAATTAAATATCCGTATGGACGCCAAGTTTTGAACCAGCTCCAGACTCGTTTCCATGTCAGCTTTCGAGGCGGTTTACGGCCTATCTCTGCCATTCTCGTTACGCCATAGGCTCTTTGCTCGGGAGATAGCCAGCGCGCTTTAGTCGTTGTTGGAAAATCTGGAATAGCAAAATGTCCCCATATGGCGATTGGCAAACCTATAATCCCTTCGATGATAAACAACCATCTCCAGGATTCCAGGTTTGCAATGTTATGCATCGCTTTATGGATAACCGTGCACAAGACCGCGGATAAAACATGACCGATAGTATACGACGCATCATACAACGCCAATCTCTTTGCTAATTCATCCGGACCATACCAACTTCCTAGTACGAGCGAAAACACAGGATACGCTGAACTCTGGAACATACCGAGGAAGAACCTCAGCGCGTACATGGACCGCACATCTTTCGAAATCCCAATCAACGGCAACATAAGCGACCAACAAGCTTCCATCGCGGGAGCCCAAATCGATGGTCTGATATATTCCAATGCGTAGTGTGCGGGTATAGCGCCTACGCATACGCCAATATCGTAAAACGTTGACAGAAGATTTCGTTCTTGCCCGTTAAACTGCATGCTTTCTTTCATCCCGACGACGAAAGCCGACGATACATTTCCAGAGTCAATTGTTTTAAGTGTAAACGTCACCATCGAGTATAATCTGTTTCTATGTTAGTATTGTGAGTTGGTGAGGATATTAGAAAGTGCGCACAAGAGATGCGAATCGAGTTTCTTGACAAACTGCCGTTCACGCGGTACTTTCAAAAAGGTATCCCAGAATTTCCCTAAAAACTGCTCATACTTTGTCGGTATAAATCCGCTATCTTCAACTGAGATCGCGACATTCTCAGAGAAATCCTTTTCAGGGACAGACCTGGGTTTATTCAAGGTACTTGAGAGATCTGGTTTAGAGCTGGATATAGAGGATATCTCGTGCTCTTGCGCAGCGTCTTGTTTCCTCTCAGGCATTATGATCAGTATTTCTTTATAAACATTAAACAAGATATAAATCAGTAGTCCATCTATTCACTTCTAAACAAGGAAACAGTAACAATCAACCATAATTTGTAATATCAAAACGGACTGGTCCATCGCACAATACAATGGAACATCACCAACCCCTTTCGAAAGGTCAGCGCGAAACTGAAAGTCGTGGCATCATCGAGACCGTCGTCGTTCTCGAACCAAACAGCTTCCACATCCATCTTCACCACCACAAATACGCGAGAGATAAAGAGAGAGAGATAGAATGGCTGATTCCGTACAGAAGATTACTGAGTATCCGCAGGAGTTTATGAAGGAGGGCATGACTTTTGTCAAGAGATGCACAAAGCCTACTAAGAAAGGTATGTTTTAAGCAACTCCTGTGGTATCCCTGCTCAATCCCATGTATCCAGAATTCAATTAATTGAAGCTGTTGAATCTACATGGAAATATACGAGAATTCTGGTGAAGTAATTAGATTCTAACATACATGTTTGTAGAGTATCTTAAAATCATCCAGACTGTCGGAATGGGATTTGTCGTTATGGGAGCAATCGGATACATCGTCAAGCTCGTACGTCTTTATCCTCAAACCGATATCTTATCTTGCTATTGAGCGAGAGTTGAAGAAATTGTATGGACAAGAATACTAATAACTGTTATAGATCCACATTCCTATCCGCCATCTCATCACCGTCTAACCTCACTTGTCACCTCACCACCATTCGCCTCTTGTTTTTTTTTTTGATTGATTGATTTAATTGACTACGTTTTCACCGTTGTAAGAGCATGAAAAAGCTAGTGCATGATAGTTTTTATTTGTCACGTCTCCATCTCCTCCGATGAATCATTCATCGTCGCTAGAATATAGTTGGGCCGCGACAATTGTATATGTATAATATCTCTCTTTAAACTTCTTTTTTTTTCATGTTTCACGTTTTATTATCTGTTGTTTGTAAGAATTTACGATATCGAGAATATAGTTCCAATTCTCGAATAAACAAGTCAAAAGTTATATTGACAACATAAAGAAAATTCAGATATAACAACCTTTAAATATAGTATAAAAAATGCTTCCCAAATCCATACATCCACACCATTCCAAATATTAAGATAAAAAAAGAACAAAAGTCTATCCGAAGACTTTATGAAGAAAAAAGGAGCACTCCACGTCCAACTTATAAACCAGAAAGTAGGGAAAGAAGTTAGTAGTAATCGTCTTGAGAGTCGTCTTCGTCGTCGGGGCGTTGCTCAGGTGGTGTCGCGTCGCGAGGATTTTCTCCTTCCAAAATCTAAAAGTGTTAGGTTAGTGTTTGAAATGCAATATAAAAAAATTGAAATGACATACATCGTCAGTGCCGTCTCTCCAGGTATGCAGCATAACGCTACCTTCCTCATTAGCGTATCCATTCCACGACGATGTCGCAATCATCGGTAAATACGGATGCCACGATGCGTCTCGCACACACGGTACCGAAGAATGGCCATATCCAAACGATCGACGCGCGCGGTAGTATTGGTCTGTTTCCGAGTCAAAGATTGTTTCTTTGGACTCGACGTCGATGATGCGCGCAACTTGGCCGTCGAGAGACCAGACGTGCACGCGACCATCGGAAGATCCCGAGTAAAGATACTGACTTCCTGATGCTGAAGGCGGGGCGAAATGGCATCGAATAAGAGTCTTCAAGACATGATGACCGGTGTATGTCATTACACTGCAATCCTTTGGATGACGAGTTCCTACTGGATTTGGGAATCGCTGGCTCCTGTAGTCAAAATGAGAACTATAGTCTCTATATCCAACATCATTGAACTCGGTCGCGGACATGAGTTTTCGGATATCCCACAGCTTCATAGTCTGATCTTTTCCGTTCGAGATAAGATACCGTCCGTCTTTCTTAGAGTCAATGTAGGTGATGCCTTCGACGTGGCCGAGCAAGACACCGGATTCCTGCTTTGACCCCATACTTCGTCGATCCCAGACTTTGATAACCTGATCATCCGAGCCACTGTAGAGAATATTTCCTGACTCGTCTCCAAAACAAACTGCGTTGACATCATCTTGATGACCTGATAGCTGCAGCAACACCTGTTTTGTCTCAATGTCATACACATACATGCAGCTATCGTTTGCACCGGCAACAATTTCTCGGCCGTCTGACGAAAACCGCAAAGACCAGATTCCGTAGTTACGGTGAATATGACCAAATCCGTCACCACTCGAAATCAGACTGAAATCTAAAGCTTCCTGTCCTACGGCATCGGGACTTGTGCTGGCGATATATACGACGGGCGATATACTGCTATACGCGATCCATTTGTTATCGTTCGACAATGATGCGTCGGTCACTGTCCATCGTGGCATCTCGCAGCGCACGGTTTTGTAGATTTTCCATGGAAAGTCGCGAGAGCTTGTGTCAAACATGCGAACTTTGAAATCCTGTGAGGCCGCATAGAAGAAGCTTCCGTCTTCGGAAAACTGGCCGGAATATGTGCGCGCATGGAATGGGATGTACTGCTTTTCGGTGTGGTTTGGCAGCATGTTCTGTTCACTGTTAGCTTACATGAAAAGGCATTGCTGATGAACATACTTTGCTGAATGTCGAGGAGGGATGGTTGGCGGCCGACATTTCCCGTCGGAATAGCCGATCGCCAATTGTGTGGGGATACTTTCGTCTGCTTTTCAGCTGGTTTTCCTTTGGCTCGACCTGTATTGTAGGCTTAGCAGTGTACTTCACAGAGCAGCACAAATACTCACATATCCAAACTCGCCATTGTTGGCGAGCTCAATGCCAACAGGATTAGGCACTTCATCGAGCTGGGGTCTTCCCCACGATCGGCGGACCGGCGGACGCACTGAGAATAAAAGTTCAGCCAAAGACATAACAGAATGATTTGAGATCGACATTCACGCAAGAATGCCCCCCCAGAATACGGGGAAGGTGCTGAAATTGACGCTGCCGCTCTCCCAAGTCGTGAGCGCAAGCACCGGGTTGTTATCAGAGGCCCAGACCTAGAACCAGGATGACTGGAGTAGAGATCGGCTGGCCGAGCGCACACGGGATACCAGGCTGCCACGTAGAGTATTTGATGTCGTGGTATAGAGCACACCAGCAACAGTGTTTCTGACAGTGAAGAGAACTGGTGATGCGGTGCAGCGGGAGCGGCCGGACTGTCCGGTTGGGAGAAGCTGGGGAGAGCGGGCAGGCGTAGCGTTCGTTATTATGGGGAAGATAAGCAGGGAAGCACTCACCACTGAAGCGACGCTGGAGCGAGAGCAGTGTGCCCAACGCAGAACCGTCTATCACGTCGTATTCATCGTCCTCCATATCTTCGTCGTCGTCATCTTCATCGTCGTCTTCGTTGTCGTTGTCGTCGTCGTGGTCGTCGGCGGTGTAGGTCGCGTCCACTTCAACATCGTCATCATCGTCGTAGACATAGTGAATGTTGATCATATCGTCCTCGTCAAGCTCGTTGTACAGAATGTGCTCAGCTATCTCGTCCATGTAATCCAGCTCCTCGTCCGCATTCTCATCGTACTCCGCAGGATCATCTTCGTAGTCCTCGTCCTCGTCATCATCCTCCTCCTCGTCCTCGTAGTAGAGTATGTTCTCTAGTCCCGTCTCCGGCTGTGCTTCTCCTACCTCCTGCTCTTCGTCTTGCATTTCCTCTTCCTGAACAGAATCAGACAATTCGTCATAAATAATCAAACTGTCATCCACAGGCTCAGCCTGCCTCCTTCGTGAACTCATCCTGTGCTGCACCGAGTCTTGTCTAAATACTTTCCAGCCCGGGACTTGCCTTCAACTTGATTCTGAGCTGAGACCCTTTAAGTAGTTCTGGGGTCGATTCTACGGAACCTATCACTATCACCGCACAGTCAATATCTTACAAATTTTTGTCAGTAAATATTACACAATATATTATTCAACTATCTCAATAACTACAAGTTACATCAAACAAAAAAAATTGCAAAAAAAAAAGATATGGCGACGCCGGCAGGACTCGAACCTGCGCTCCCAGAGGGAAAGAGATTTCTAATCTCTCGCCTTAACCGCTCGGCCACAGCGCCTTTTCATTGACTCTTAATTTTTTCTGCTATCCAACAGCCTAAAAAATGTCTTAGTCAAACATTAGTCATATGTTGTGTTAGTAAGATATTTGTCATTAATTTTGCTCTTGAGCTTTATTAGCTGTGTTTGTATTAAGAGTTTGAGGATTTGTAATTTTGTGACTTTTGTATTTGCACCATGCCATCCACAAAAATATAACCAATCAATCAATCCGTCATTGAACTGCGCTGGAGCGCAATATGTCTCCGAGTCTTCTTCAATTTATGAGTAATACATTACATATTATACACGTGAAATGTAGGGCTAACAGCAGTCACAACTTAGGGCAAGGACACTGCAGTCTCTCTAGTCAGTCCCCAGACACCTCAACGAACCTAGCAATATCGAAATCAGGTCTCTTCAGCACAATCAGTTCCTCGACAACAGCAGCAACCAGACGTCAACATGCCTCGTACGTTCCTCTTCCATTTACTGTTTATATCTATCACTTATCAGAATATTCCTTGATTCAGCATTGCTAACTCTTTCTTTAAAGGCGCTCCTTCCACCTACTCGAAGACCTACCAGGTCCCCAAGCGTCCTTACGAACTTGCCCGTTTGGTAAATACCCTCTGATATATCCAACATTGCCTGGAAGAACAAGAAAAAGAAGAACTGTGCTTACTAGTTGATAGGACTCTGAGCTCAAGCTTGCCGGTGAATACGGTCTCAAGAACAAGAAGGAGATTTACAGAATTGGTCTCCAGCTTTCCAAGATCCGAAGAGCTGCTCGTGATCTTTTGACCCGTGATGAGAAGGACCCCAAGCGTCTGTTCGAGGGTAACGCCCTTATTCGGTATGTCCCTACATCTATATTACTGGTGTAATCCAGTAAAGATGGAATATGAACGTTGTGTCCTAACATAGATTTTTAATAGTCGTCTTGTGCGCATCGGTGTCCTCAGCGAGGACAAGATGAGACTCGATTACGTCTTGGCTCTTAAGATCGAGGATTTCTTGGAGCGGAGACTCCAGACCCAGGTCTTCAAGCTCGGCCTGGCCAAGAGCATCCACCACGCCCGTGTTTTGATCAGACAGAGACACGTCCGGTTAGTACTCCTTGCAATTCGTCTTTCATATCTCAGATTCTAATAATATATATATATTTAGTGTTGGCAAGCAGATCGTCAACGTTCCCTCGTTCATGGTCCGTTTGGACTCGCAGAAGCATATCGACTTTGCTCTTACCTCGCCCTACGGTGGTGGCCGTCCTGGCCGTGTCCAGCGCAAGCGCGCCGCTGCTGCCTCGGGCGGTAACGACGAGGAGGCTGAGGAGGAGGATGACGAGTAAACTAGTTTTATTATCTGTACATTTGGGCTGGAAGAGAAAAAATATGAAAAAATTTCAGGAATGAAAGCATGTGCTTTTTACATTGTGCCAATAAGTAATGTTTTGTTTTAGTATTTTAGTGCAATTTGAAAAGTTCCTCTAGATTTTATACAAACTTCTTCATTCATATTTTTGGAAACTATAGTATTATACATGTAACTCAAACCAAACTAATAACAATAAAAAAGCGCCAATTCCATGCGATATATTACAAAAGCTTTTCACTTGCAGCTTTAATACCATCATCTCCAGTACAATACGACTGCTTCATAGTCGAATGACAGCACGCAAATCCCCATTTAAAATCTTCCCACCAAGAACCCCAGACACTTGTATGGTTTCCAGGATACACATCTTCCGGATATTGAGATTTAGGAATAGCAGCTGATTTGCCTTTGATGAGCTCTCCGGATTCTGTGTATTCCTTGTAGTCGTCAACCGGTGCAGTTTTCAATTCTTTGGGTAGTTCTTGAAGATATTCAGATCCGCCGTATTTATCGAGTAATTGTTTCTTTGCTTTTTCGTTCTTTTCGTGAGATTCTTCGTCCATCTTTCGTTTTAAAATTGCACCTTCGGTCGGGTTTGCTTGTAAATGAACATTCGCTTGTCCTCTTTCGGAAACTTCCCAAGCAAACTGCTTCATATCTTCAAAAGCTTTCGCTTCATCGCCCATCTGATGAACAAAGTCGTCGGCCGAAGCTAGAATATCATCTCCACCTGCTAACTGGCGAGATTTGGGATTGTAGTGGTCATCAACGTCGAGTCTTTTAAGATATTTAGCGACATCCTCGCGAAGGCGGACGGAACGCGTACCACCTACTCGTCCAGCAGGATCGGTCGCGTCGTTGTTGTCTTCCTCGTTGTCGTCGGCGTCAGCGTCGGCTTTAGCTTGGTCTTCGGCTTGTTTTCGTAGATCTTCGACCTTCTGATACTCCTCGATAATTTTTGAATGTTCTGACGCGTCGTAGCCATTCCATCGATCTCGTTTACTATCCCAAGTCATCGGGACATTCTGCACCAGATCATCTGCCTGAATATCCTCGCCAGTCCACTTCGCACCCACTTTCCTCGGTCGTTCCATACACTCTCTTGTCTTGTGCGTGATCGCTCCACAGTTCTCGCAAGCTCCTTTGCGATATTTGGTCGCGGCCGGACCTGCTTTCACGCCACGTTTGTACCATACATCTTTCAAATCAGCTTCCTTCTTATCCCGATCTTCACGTAACCGTTGATGCCTTAACGAGGCTTCTCCAGACTGATCAATATACCACGGCGCTTTCGAGATAAAATTAGGAATGTACGGGTTAATCTCTTTGCCATCGGCATCTATCGCAATCGGTACATCCTTGTCTTTCCCATGTCGAGCGCGTTTTAAATAAGACTCCTGCTCGGCTGGCTCGCCTGAATCAGACGGTTTGCCGCTGAATGTGTTGAACTTGAACTCGCTGCTGTTTTCTGACGCTTTACTGTCCGCCATTTTCACTTTTGCTGTGATGTACTGTGCTGTGTTTGATATTGAGGAGTTGATTCAAAGGTCATGACGACAC
This sequence comes from [Lipomyces] yamanashiensis, assembly GCA_030572775.1. NCBI lineage: Eukaryota > Fungi > Ascomycota > Lipomycetes > Lipomycetales > Lipomycetaceae > Myxozyma > [Lipomyces] yamanashiensis. The sequence goes on from JAJMBS010000021.1 coordinate 111,418, forward strand.
ATTATTTGTGCTTACAATATGAGGGGTTAGTAGTATATGATTTTATGTGTGCTTGCTTTGTAGTTTATCGTGTGTATAAATGGTATTTATAAAAGGGGAAAAAAACACGCTAAAATTGAATAAAAAATTGCAAAGTCATTCCTACGTTTATAGCTGTATTCTGGACTATGCTCACTAAGGATGAGCCAGCGCCAAGTGGAGTGTTTTCACGCCTCAATTGTCTTTTACCCAAAGCGGTAATTTGATATCTATTCGAGCCCCTATTTCGATAATAACATAGGCGCGCTCATGGACACAGCTTGATTTTGATGAACCTTTGTTGCTGTAAAATACCCAAAATATTCAAAAAGATGTTATTCAAATTGTTTAGTTTTTATAGAGTGTCGTACTACGGTGGCAGATAGCGAGTTTGGTGAGAGCAAGCTGCGTTGCCAGCACATCGTCAGCGCAGAATGGGCACGGTCAATCAATCTCCGACCCTCAAAGATTGTTTCCCCCTTCTCAAGTTTTCATAAAAAACATTTTAGAGGCTTAACTATATTTTCGGTAATTGCTGCCGAGAACGGCTGCTTTCACTGACAAAAAGATTCTGTGCGTTAAGAGGGCTTCTAGAGATTTATTGCGGGTTGAATTTGCTGTTGTTGCGGCCCCAAATACTCTGAATGGCACGAATCGAAATAATAGGTATTTGATCCCTTTATTGATGGTACTGTATTGTTACAAGGCATTCACACTTGCATGTCGTCTTTTTCTGTTGCTGGCAGTGACATGTGAATCCTGATATTGACATGATTATCATCAGGACTTACGTTTGTGAGACCAAGACATGTGTTTCTATTCTTGCTGCTAATATCAATTGTTCTGTCATGTATGTACTGCTATTATTATATTTCTTCTTTATAGCTAACAGATACAGCACTGGTATTAGCAGGATGCTCCTCCTCTTCGAGCGTAATGCCGAACATCTACCTCCTCCGCCTCGGCTACAACGACGGCATAGTCTACGAAACCTCCGCTTCTACGATCGTCAACTCAGAGGCCGGAATCCAAATTGGCAATCTTGTCGGCAAAACAGAACTCGAGATGCGGATGGGATATTTTGGAATGTGCGTGAGAACAGAAGTCGGACCATGGCTTTGTGCGCAGAATGCGACGTTGTTGAGTGTGAGGCTTGATGCGACGCAGGATCCGCTGAATTTGTTGCACACTGCTGCTTCGTTTCGTTCGAAAATCGTGTTTCCTTATTTATTGTGTGTAATCCTATCATTTTGAGGAGTGATATCAAGATCTAACGAGTACCACAGGATCATTGCCGCTACACTATCATTCATCGTCTTCGTCTTCCTCCTCCCCTTCCCACCACTCATGAAATCCTTATCAACAGCCCTATGCTTCCTCGCCTGCATTCTTGTTTTAATCTCCATTCTTTGGCAACACACTGCATCTGTAGCCGCTGGTGTCATTGCGACAAACTTAGGAAACGGAGCATTATTCGCTGGAGTTGGGGTTACCGCTATGATTTTAGGATGGGTTTCGTTTGGGATTACAGCTGTTGCCGTTATTGGGCTTTACTATTTCATGGTTATTGATAATATGGTGTCTGCTGTAGATGCGCTGTGATGTTATGATTTAAGATAGAGCAAACTCTTTGTTTGTTTATTAAAAGTAGCGAGTGCAGTGTGCACTGATACAAATACAATGTTGGTATTTTAAACGAGAAACATCAGTAGCAAAAGGTATTACGGATGCTCACTGGAGATTAACAGAGAGAAGTTACAAGGCGTCAGTCATGACGATATCCCCATCTTCATCCACTGTAACTGACTCCTCAATAGCTCTTGGCTCTCAACTCTGGAAAGTAGCTTTTAACTCATCCCATTCTTGACGATCATCAGTAATGTCGACGCCTGTTATGTTGTTCGCGACAGGGTCAGATGGTGAGGCCGCGATAGTAATGGGTGGAGAGTAAGTTGATAGATTGTTCACCGGCCCAGAAGATTCGGATTCTGGTGTCGTGAGGATAATGAACACTGGGTACTCCGCTTTTTTAGCAGCTTTCTGCTCGGGTTTGGTATCATGCACGGCATAATCTGCTAGCTGCCCAACTCGGTTCAGCGCGTCATCGTATTCGTCAGTGTTCAACTTTAGAATACTCGACACATGATCGTTGATCGCTTCGTTCATTGTTGCGAGCATTCTCGTATGATCATCTTGCATAAATAGATCTTGAGCAGTCGGGTATGAATCAATTTCCATAGGATCAGGCGGATATACGGTCCCATCTATGACGCTATCAGCGTACTCAGGGCCGTCAATATCCATTGGTTCAACAGGGTATGCAATAGGAACCAGCTCAACGTTAGGTATAATCATCAATCTAGGCTGTTCAGGCTGAGCAGGTGTTTGCTGCCAAAGTCTTTCATATTCAGACTGATGCTCGGTCGTCTCATTTCTGCTGTCAGGAGAAGCGTCAGCGGACCAGTCGATTCGGATGTGAAGTTCAGAAGATCTGCTACTGTTGGTGCCTCTTGACACAGAGGAGACATCTGAAGACGTAGAAGGTCGTAGAGCCTCAGTTTCCGCGCCATTGAAGTCGACATAATTTGCTAGTTTGACATCAGTAGCAAGGTGCTGGATTGGTTTTGGTGTCGAGTCGGTTGACGAGTGACTGCGTTCGGAAAGAGGAGGCGTCAAGGGATACTCATGCGCTGCTATCTCTTCAGAAGAGGCAACAGCCGTGTTTATAGTTCCGCGATGTCTTCTCCCGCGTGTCGCTGGAGTACGCTCAGCACTATTGTCGACAATATCTTCGTTTTTGATATAGAGATGGACTACAGATGACGCAGTTCTCGGTTGCGTTCCTGATCTCACGTCTACCGCAACATGGTGGACTCTACTGGGCCCTATAAATATGTCTCGTTAGCTTGGTCAATTTCGCATCAGATGTACGTTGCTAGATACAAGAAGAAGCACGCTCAGAAAACTCTGCGATACTCGGTTGATAGTTCATTAAAGCCTGTTGCTCTGAGTGCCCTGAAGTATTGACATGAGTCACAGAGCGTGGGCGAGTTCTGCGATTGATGTCGTCGTCGTTTGACGCGTAGTCGCGTTCGTCATCGTGGTCGTGCATGTCTCGTATTGATGACAGCTACAACTTCGGGTAGAAAAAATCAGATGGAGAATTTTCGTAGTTTCGTATTCGAATCGGAGTGCGTTAACAACTTAGTGAATATACCACAGACTACTTCAGTGAAGATGTCCGTGAGGAAGGTTGGGCTGGGATTTGGACTATTGGGAGGAAAAAAAGAGTTTACTGATTACTTGATTGGGAAGTGGCCTGGCGGCAGCCGGTAGGCAGACGGTAAGCAGAGTACAGGAACATTCAATAAGAGAAGAGTTATCAAAGCTGAACGGCAAATCAACACATCTATTGATTTAATAGTGAAATATAGTCATAGATATAGATAAACGCCACATAAGCAAGTGAATTACGCAGTAAGAGGGGATTACGCCATCAGCAGTGCTGATTAGCAGGTTTGCCCAAAGAAATGAGTCGTAAGGCGACTGGGTAGAATTCTGAAATTCTGACCCAATGATTGAATGAAAGAGTTAATGGCTGATTTTTGGGGTGTTGAAAGAGTTTTATTGCTTATTCAGCGGTGACCATGCACTAGTGTAATATACAATGACAATCTGTAGATTGAATACTACAGGCACAATTACTTTCACTATGTTGACTGCAATGCACAGAGAGTACGGTTACAATACTAAACAAGAGATAAGATTAGCTTGAGAAAAAGAGCACATTTCGCTACAGATCAGAGTTCTTAGAACGTCGCCAGTTCATATAAACAAGACGAAAGAGGAGTTCGCCTGACAAAATGAAACGGGTGGGTCGAAAGTAGCCGAAAAGGTCCACTTGGAGGGGGGGGGAGATTGAGTGCTTTTCTGTTGTCGTTGCTGTGCTTTGCTGCTGTCGACATTGATGTCAAGATTAGAGCAGACAGCTTTATTATTCAAATGTGACAATTTGAATGAAACAAAGAAATCAACAGTTACAAGATAGACATCTGCAGAGGTTTTGTCTGTAGCAAGCGGATGCGAGATATCTGCTCGGCAGAGTCATGGGTTTCATTCCAGGCCAGATTGAGCCCACACGCTTATCGCGGGCAGCTAAGCTTATGCTCACTTTCAGGACTCTTTTCTTCAGCCAATTCTCTGGAATACTATCCGGGCAATAACAACAATAAAAACAAGACGATAAGAGAATCAAGCTGCACAAGACTGGCCGGCGAGCAGCGAAACGAGTCATCGATGATGGTCTGAGCTGCTCGAAGGCTTGAGCAAGGTTTTTCGGCGAGATAAGTCACGGAGAATCCTTATCAGGGCTATCCGGATAGCCAATCAGCGGTCTACTTTGGCCGTGAAGCAGCAGGATAAGAGTAGCGACTTGATAGCAGAATATATTGAGCAATTGTCTGATATTATTTGTCTTATCGGAATCCGAATTGCACTCGGAGTGACGGTGAAGCGTGGCATGTGCCTGAGCAGGTGGTCTTTGCCATCTGAGCTTCGACCATCACTCGAATCGCTTCTCTCTTTTCAGCGCTGTTTGGGCTTCTTCTGAGCAAAGCTTCAAAACGTTCAAATCAGTGCAAATGTGATCCCTGCGGCGGTGGCCCGCGCGCCGAAGTCGTCCTGCCCTGAGACTTTGAGTAGAAGTTGAGTATGGATGAGCCGGGGATGATAGAGTAGTAGTAGTAGAAGAAGAATAAGATAATGTAGAATAGTGTTGTATGAGTAATACTATTCTGTATTAGTCCTATCAGTGATCCTGAAGGACCACTCTATTGAGTAGAGACAGCGTAGATCTCCATCCGCAGCACACATCACACTTATCAATTATCATTATACTATCATTATACATAACTAATATAATATAAAAACTAATAACTAATAATAAATATTTCTTATAATATATAACAAATACACGTATAACTATTCCACAGCACTGCCTATCAATGATCGCCCGACCCGACAAATTAAGAACACGCACAGACTCAACCGCAGTGGGTCCGTCCACCTTTCCGCTTTTCCTTCCCTCCTCGTTCTCCATCCCGTACTGCTACTCCAGTCTTATCGCTCTTCTTGCTGGTCTCTTCTTTCACTTCTCTTTTGTTTCGACCTTCCAATGCCCTTCTGACTTTGCTTCTTCGTCTTCTTCTTCTTCTTCTCGTCCTCTACGTCAGCTCACTGCCTCTCTTATCCGTCTAATCCAGTCTAGTCCACAATGGTAGACGACTCTTATCTGACCGCCTGGACAGACTCACAGCCTTCCTACATCCTCGACTCCGACAATAAGCATCATCAACAGTTTATCGCGCTTGATCCCGCATCGCAGCATCATCATCACCATCTTCCTCAGCAGACGAGTATCTCGTCGTTTTCGCTCGATAAAGCGAGTGATATGGCTATTGATTTTGCGCTGTATAGCCAGTATTGCGCAGTCCAGCCGGAAGGGCTGCACCCCGCCACGAGCTTTTCCTTTTCGGATTCGTCGTCGACTACCTCGTCGGTATCCTCTGCTTCCTCTGCAGCATCCGCGCCTGCTGGCAGCGGTGGATACAATGATCGGATATCGTCGGCGGTGTTTGGCGACAACTCACCTGAACTCTCATTAGCAGAGTTCCTCAATTCGGATAACATGATCAACCTGATTGATTATTCTGCTAAAACAGTCGCGGCATCTGCTTCTGTCTCTGAGCAGCAGGGCGTCGCATCATTGTTCCAGTCTGCTACTACCGCGGACGCTTCTGCAATTCATACCGCAGCATCAACGCCTGCATTGTCGTGGTCTCCGGATCTGGAAACCTTAGTTGACGAGCGTATGGGAAACTCAAGACCGTGGAGTAGTGGATCTGGATTGTTGAGAGAATATCTATCCACATCTACGACACACCAGGGAACTATTCATGAGCCGTGGATTAACCCCACTGTTCCGTCTAGAAGCGCGGATGACCCGCCTAGCCCGCTCACGAGACCTAATCTGAGTATTGAGACAGATTTGCGCAGGCGTGATACGACTAGCAGTATTGCTACGACTATCAGCACGCAAAGCAGTGATGATCTAACTTCTACAATCAAGCCGTCGGTGCAGCAGCAGCAGCTACAGCCGACTGATTTTTACAGTTACTACTCTGCAACTGGAAACTTGTATGACAACAAGAATGTAGATGAGACTGATAACCGAGCAAGCATGCCGATGGTTGAAGAGGGCCCGTTTGCACATTACAGATCAGACTACAATCAAGCTCATAATTCCACATCAGGCTACGCTTCTTCGTCAGTATCAGAATTATCGCCAATCTCACCGCAAAACCCGTCTGCAAATGATTTCAATTCAATGTCAATTCCTCTGTCAACCGGGATTATAAACATGAGTGTGCCTCATCCCGAGCTAGACGATCCGAGCGAACCGCATGTTCAGCAATATCCGCTTCCTCCACCCGAGATAGTGCCTCGAAAGCATTCTCAGAATCGTACATACAGATGCAGACACTGTGCGCTCTTGTTTGCGTCTTCAGGTGACTTGAAAGAACATGTCCTCACGCTTTTAGACGATTCACTATCCCGACGCCCATACAAATGCGCCGACAAGACGTGCGACTGGCATGTCATTGGCTTCCACCGCAACAACGACTGCACCCGCCATTTCAGACAAGTCCACGGCGTTCGCGAGTTTGTCTGTCGTTGGCAAGGCGCAAAGGAGTGCCGTACACATAGATTCGTCACCGCTTGGTTGCGGAACCGTCATGAGCGAACCGTGCATGCTATGGAAGTTGATAAAGCTGACGGGGCGGATGAGAAAGGGCATCAACGCGGATCGAAGAAGGGACCTAAGCGGAAGCGGAAGCAGTAGATGTGACTTTTTTTTTTTTTGCAATGATTTATGTAGACTTGGGCTTGATTTTTTTTTTTTTTTGATATTACTATTTGTTACAACTATTTGATTTAACTATGTTTTTATTTCATTTTCGGTAGTTATTTGCTATTTTTATGGATTTTCGGGTGTTACAGAGTTTCATGTTTTTTTCTTTTAATATTTGATGTATTTGGTGTTGCTATCATATGTAGATTGGATTGATTGATATTGGTTAATGACTATGAATAAATATATTTAGACATTTAAAGTAATTAAAGTGTTGTAAATACCCAAGAGCACTGTATACAAGAGCACCGTATATGATTAAATGAGCAATGCCTTGAAACTAATTAGCTATTGCCATTATATGATATGATTCAAGGACATTGATAATGACTATTTGCACTGGCAAGTTGGTATTAGTAAAACAAGACAGCAGCAGTGACTGGTTAGATACAGTCACTGGCTGACATAAAGAAAATGACAATGAAATGCCATGTACTGGTGAGTAAATCGTGAACATGACAGCAGCAGGAATTGCTGTCTAAAGGAGACCGAAAAATGCAGCTCTTTTTATCTCAAAGCATAAATATTATATATTTATATAAATACTCATAGTCATAGCATCAGATAGTCATTGAGTGCGCGAAATTATACGAGCAATAGGGTATTCTGACAGATGTTTCAAGATTACACGACCTCAGTGGTTTGGAATATTAGTGTGAAAGATTCAAGAAACTATCTTTTAATAACTATTTTCGAATCAGAAAATACATTGAGAGAGTGTGTGGGCGGCGTTCAGTCTGGACAAGGCGCAAGCTCGGACGAGACCGAGAGAGCAGAGAAGTCTCGGGAAGTGGCAGTCAGCTAGTTAACGGTTTAGAAAGCACTCGATTGCGCTTTCTTGATTTGAAAAAGGTCGTGGTTGGTGAACATGGCGAGAGGTTGTTTACTCTGGGATATATCTGAACAGTTGTCCGAACAGATAGATAACAGTTTACGAGCAGACTTTTGATAATCAAGGGACTGGATCAGATACAGACCCTACACCACCACACACACAATAGACGATCAATAAGCTCTCAGCAGTGACCTCATTGCCAAAGGAGCATTCATATCAAACATATCAAAAATAGGGCCATAGGCTATGCGCATTCAAACAAATCCAGCTGATTGACGGCTCCGGGGCGTGCGTTTATAGCCACGCGAGCTCAGTAAAGTTCGCCACGTGCGGACGCTTTGTTATCGTTAGGCGCAGGGAAATTAAGTAAATTCCGGCAATTATCGACGCGGACTGGCGATTGCAGGACGATAGCGTTGCTGTTTCCCCACATTCAGACAATCCGAACGCTGAGACTTGAAGGAACGTGTTTGTAGATAAGTGTCAGATTAAGCGCCCAGCACCGTTTATTAAGACAATAGATAGTTCATCCAGTGTTCGTCTGCGAACTGCATCAGTCTCCAGGGTCCAAACGTAGCAGCTATTCAGTTTCGTCAATACAAAAACAACTACTATATAGTGCACTGCTGTTTCTCTCCGGATTGAATAAATTCACATAATAATGCACGAGATATTGCAGCGATCGGCACTCTGCAGCAAGCCCTCGAAAACACACGCAGCCAGGATTGGCCAGGGTTGCGATGGACGTACCAACCTCATCCTTGGAGGAACTTAGCAGAAGCAGAACAGGAGTCATTGGCTGCTGCTTTGTCTTGTGCTAAGAAGAACGCGGGAATGTAGATGGTACCGTGGAGGTGAATCAAGGGTGCTCTAGCCACAGATACCTGGTGGACATCCAGCCCGCACTCTCTACACCAGACTTCCACTTGCATTCTACTCTTCACCAAATGCTGCTTCATCTGTTAATTTCCGGATTTTGCACCGTCAAACAGTACGTAGTATCTGTCTTTGGCAGTTAAGTCTTGCCCTGGCATGCTGATGACTCCTTTTGGACTTGGGACATATCTGAGAAACTAATGGAGTTAAAGCCTGCCTCATCTCTGCTCTGCTTTAAATTCACATCTTGAATCGCTGCATTGCATTATAGCTGCAAGTATGATTATATTTATATGCTATATTTATATGTTCAATGTTCATAATTAATGGCTTTCTCAATCTGTCCATGCAACAGATCCACTTCGAAGCCAGCATGTACACGCACATTTATTTTTCACAAACAGAATAATTATTTTCCCTGCATATCCTTGCATGATTTCCTATTTTGGTAGTTCCCCTATTTCACTTCGTTTGTTTACAGTCTCGCCATTTGGCATGAAGTCTGTTCTGCTGATATTCCTGCTGTTTGTTCTTTGAATGTACTGTAATAGAATATATCAATAAATAGCATTATCAGCAGATACATATGAAATAACGCGTTTGTTTATATACCATTCACAAGCAAATACCCACAAGAAAAAAAATATTATCAGAAAGCTTCTGATTCCACAATCTTATCTCATGTCTTAACGACCCGTCAAACGACTCCACGTGGCATTTCTATTACAACAGACAAGAACAAACTAGGAGGATAAAAGGACGAGAATTTAATTAGAGCAACTTGTAATAGAAGCCACAGCCTGATTCGTTATCCCGGAAAGAAAAAGGAATCAACCAGGAAAAGGAGTGCATAGGAGTTTTAGCGATCGCTTAACTTGCCCCTATACAAGTACAATAAAGGTGACCATCAGACTCACCATAGTTTGCAGTAGGTCATCTTCTGACAAAAAGCGCATGAATAAATATATAAGAGACTATTAGTCCATGACGTTGCCTCTCCTCATGCATCAAGAGAAGTTCTCTACCCTCAATGAACTATAAGCAGTCTTATAAAGAGGAGTACATAAGCGGGAGTATAGGAGTGCTCCAGTCGCATTCAGCATGCTTCCTGATTTATTACCCCCCCCCCCTATCAGGAGTAAAGGAGAAGGAATAAATAGCATTCTGTAAGTGCATTAACAAGTAGTCAAATAATCCCTTAATGTCTCCTAGCGCTTAAAAAAAGTCACGAGCGAAGAGTTGAAGCTGATTTGCTTAATTGATATTCTGTGAAGAAGTAGTACACAGGGATATAGAAGTATTGCTAGTTTTGCTCCATTCGAAGTAGATCGAAGTACTTACTTAACGGATTTAAATGCATTCCAGATGTAGTAAATCGCATTAATTGACAGTAGGCGGTATGGTAAACAATTATTGAAGAAATGCTTGATGCACTGTATACAGCTACCCATGGGAGTTCGATTCAGTGGGTATAACGCGCATCAATCTAATATTTTCTGAACCAATAGCAAAATATTCCCAGTAGCTGCTGCTGAGCCGATGAACCATAGCATGCTTTTTTAGTTGGATCTGTAATAGTCAATGAAGCAATATGATAGATAGTGCATGAAAGTCAATAAAGCGGTTTATTGATATGCATGAAATAAGTTGCCATTGTGTAGATAACTGCTGGCAAATACCGCGCAAATTAGTAATTCCAGGCAAAACATTCGACAATAAAACAGCTCAATAAGCTCAAATTAATTATTCAAGCCATCAGGAAATAGATGTGTAGATGTAGAAATAAGAGAGAGGATTGGATTGGACTGGATTATGGTCGTTGCTTTTGAGGACTCGGCCGGGCCAAGGAGACTGACTACGTTGCTAGTTTACTTTCATCAATCGTGTTCGTGAGTAGAATACGGACACGAGATGCAGTGATGTGGGATGTTACTAACGAAAATGAACGAGTATAGAATATTTTATTGAAATAGGAGCCTATACTCAATGTCGTCCTAGAATCGTTCAGTAGTCCTCGTGACCTGCTAGTATAGTAAACATACAAGCAGACAAAGGGCTGGACCTCGAAAAATGAATTATATTCGATCCAGACACACGTGAATGCCGTTTTCTCATAGTTGTACTAATTTTGTGAGAATCATAACTGAATACAGTCAATAGTAAGTATCTACAAGTCGGTAAATGAACAAACTCAGCTCTAAAGATTAATGGAAACTGCCGGTTTACTCCGCCAACTGACCATCTCAGCTTGACTGTTTTCCCCGAGAAGCCGAACTTTTTTTCCCGAGAAGCCAAACTGTTTGGATCTATTGTTGAGATGCCGGTGCCATCGAGACCGTTCTCGGCCCTGATGGCCGGCCAGGTTCGGGACCGCACGCAACGTCAGAATCCGCGACAATACATGGACTACAGTGTTGCAATTATAATTATGAGTTATAAGAAGCAAACAGGAATACAGAATAAAAATCCTGCAAATCTTCTCCGGGGATTTAAGGACTTTGAGTGGCTGGCCGGGCTTCGACCAGGCCGGTTTCCCTCGTTCCCGTTATCAGATCTGGCTGTTTCTCGCTCGAGAGAGAACAGAAGACCGGACGGTTCCGAGAAGTCAAAAAACACGAAAACGAGACTGTTGAATAATGTAGATGGATCCATTGTATTTGGCCGTATTTGCACCTGATATTGGTCTGCATCAGAATGGAATACCGCTTATAGTACTGTCTGACTATTGTGAACAATTATAAAATCCATAGTATCAAACAATTATAAAATACATAGTATCAATTCAGTGAGAAACAAGAAATATCCGCCAATCAGCTTGAAAACCACTCATCAGCGACTCATTATGCAGTCACTGTTCCGATACAGCGCCCGCAATTGCACAATTGACGAGCTTATGCAACTACAAACAGTTTGTATACTCTATAAATACTAAATTAAACATAATACAGTCTGTAATATACAATAGCAAAGGAATACGCCGCAATCAGGACTGGTTCACCGGGCCCGGCGGGTTCCATCTGAGTACTCTAATCCCCAATTTACTGTACCTACACAGACACACTTAGTAGCATTAACGTGGGGACACAAATCAAAGTCGTTAAACTGGTGGGCCGTCCACCCACAGCACTCTAGACCAGCAAAACTTAACTTGTCGAATTTCTCTCAGCCTTCACGAACTCTTGACTTCCTCGCCAACTCCCTCCTCACCCTCCTCTGCCCATTCACCCCCGGAAGCAACTTTGGAATCTCATTGCTCGCGGCTCTCTCCTCCGAGCTCTTTTTTCTTTACGATCTCTGCGAATCTCGGACCGTCCAGCTCTTTCTGAACGCTTGGTCAGCCGGAGGCTCGCTGCTTCTCTTTTCATATCTACCTTCCTCACCGGCACATGCCATCGTCGCCACTGCCACAGTCTGCCGTTCCCGCTATCGCTGCTACCGCCGCTGCTGTCGCAGATTCTTCTTCTTCTTCTTCGCCTATGCAGCTCCCTTCTTCCCCGTCTGCTCCCTCATCAAACGCACAGCTACAAATGATTCCCGCATCCGAACATGACGTCGCTCGTCCGAAGCACGACCACCCCATTCCCAATCCTATCGCCCCTGTCGAGGAGGACGACGATGACTTTGACTATGAGGCTCTTCCTAAGAACACAACATTGGCTTCGAATCTAATTGCCGGTGCTTTTGCTGGCATTATGGTGCGTATTCTTATCTGCTTACGCTATCAGCTATCTACTCTATTTCTGTATATTCGATATCGAGTCAATTGCAGTTGCTTTGCAATTAACATAAATACTAACCCGTCACAAGGAACACACCGTTATGTACCCCGTCGATGCTATCAAAGTAAGCCACCCTTCCCCCCCCCCACAATCTGATAACGAATAACTCTAACATTACTTAGACTCGTATGCAAATTGTCTCCAGCGGCAGCGCAACCTACTCTGGCATCTCAAATGCAATCAGCCGGATATCAGCAACAGAAGGCGCCCGCGCTCTCTGGCGTGGAATTACTTCAGTCGCCCTCGGCGCTGGTCCTGCTCATGCCGTCTACTTTGCCGTCTATGAGTCCTCCAAGGAAGCCTTCGGCGGTAACGAAGGATCAGGATACCACCCAATTGCTACATCTTTGGCTGGTGCCTGCGCTACCACTGCCTCTGATGCACTCATGAATCCTTTCGACGTCATCAAGCAGCGCATGCAGCTTCCCGGCAGCAAATTTCCAAACATTGCATCTTGTGCCTCTAGCATCTACCGCACCGAAGGATTCTCTGCATTCTACCTCTCCTACCCAACCACATTGATGATGAACATCCCTCTCACAGCCATCAACTTCACCTCCTACGAGGCTCTTTCCAAACTCCTCAATCCTAACCACAAGTACGACCCCCTCACCCACTGCATCGCAGGTGGTCTCGCGGGCGCCGTCGCCGCCGCGGCAACAACGCCTTTGGACGTCATCAAAACTTTCTTGCAGACAAAGGGAACCTCCACCGACGCCGAGATCAGAAATACGAGATCGTTCGTCGATGCTGCTAGTGTTATCTACAGACGCGAGGGAATGCGTGGATTCATGCGCGGATTGAGACCCCGTATTATCGCAAACATGCCTAGTACCGCCATTTGCTGGACAAGTTATGAAATGGCTAAATATTACCTCTACAAAAGTTCCTCCTAATTTTGCTTTGTGTTTTGCACTCCCGGTTGATTGATTATTCAATACATAGGCGGGTGCGTGTATTCGCTTTGTACGTGTGTGTGTTTTTGGGTTAGCTATTTATTAGCGTACGGCTTTATACAGTTGTTTCTATGAGTTTTTTTTTGCTCGGTTCTTGCCTGTTTTTGTTTATCGAATAGAAGAGATTTTGAGCTTACTACTTGCTTGATAATCTGCTTCCGCTCCTTATTGTATATGTTGTTGTGCTTTTACCGTATGTCTGTGTCCGCTTCGCCGTCAAAGCAATTTCCTTTTATTTACATGTAGATATATTTGCAATATGTGCATATTTATGTTTAGTCTTTTGTTTCATTCTTTCTATATTTATATGTGAGAACATTTAATTTGACAACCGAACGCATAGATACAAATATAAAGCACACAACTAAAAGAACGAGATTGAGGGGGGACATATGAAAGACTGAGTCTAGTTTTGAATATGTTATGATTGTGAAGCGAAGTTACTGTAATTGTAGACTTATGATTTGCTTCTTTGCTCTTTTCATAATTCCTTGCTTTTTGCTCTTCTTGTAATGAGTTCTAGTTAATATACTTCAAATTGGGTGTACATTTATTGTTCTCGAAAAGTGATATTTACTGTAGTATATAATATAGTGATATTTACAAGTACTACTCAGACAAAACATATACAAAACATAAAGAACATGAGATCTAACTTTAAGCAAGTTAGTTTTCAGCAGGAGCTGCCAATTCAGGCTGTTGCAATCCCAACCGCTCATTCGCCATCTGCCTATAATCGTTCGCCAGCGCAGCCGCCATTGCAGCTGGTCCCTTGATATACTGCTCAAGAGGCCTTTTCAATTCATATTCAGCCTCGACTTCTTTCTTGATTGATTTCAGAACATCTGCGTCTGCGATTTTTGGGTTGTTGAGGGTTTTGAGGAGAGTGAACGCGCGAATGTCGGCGCGGAAACCCTTGTCTGATACTAAACCAACATTTTTATAAAGGACGTTTTCGAGGTTTTCTTTCCGAGCGTTATGTCTATGAATAATCTGTAAAATATCTGGAGTGAATCTTTCCCGATCAAGGCCTTCAAGAATCTGAGTATCGATCGGTAACCAATTCTCGTCAACTGCGATATCAGCCACCGAATCCACCTTCTTCTCTTTCCGCAAAAACGCATAATATTCTTCCTCATATTTAGTAATATCTCTGTATTTCTCAAATATACGACCCTTTGGGTTCTTGATCTCAGCAATGGCAAAGTTCTTGCGCGCAGAGATTGGTCGGGTGGACTCGATACGCACGATATCGCCTTCTCTTGTGAGCTCGCCTTCGTCGTGGACTAAGAAGTCTTTCCGCTTGTTCACATTCTAAACAATCTCCAATCAGCTTATAGCCCTCGCTTTATAGCGGGAGGGACTCTTACCATTCCTAATTTCGAATGGAAAACAGGTATATTCACGCGGACTTTAACAGTCTTGCTCATCTTGCCCTGCGAGACAACCATTCCCACAAAATTTTGCCGCATCTTGAATTCTCAAAATAGCCAGCTAAACTGACTAGAATATACTGAATAAGAGGTAGTCTCTTGGCTGCTGAAGTTCCCGCTGTGATTGTTCGATGGATGTTGCTTGCTTTCTCGTGAGATTTTTTTGTGTGTGAGCATTCGAGGTTGAGATGTTTGAACCGACGATTTGAACTGGCTGGATGTAGTTCTAATCGGTTGAGTATAAATTAAATATACATCACACTGAGTAGCTTGAGTCTTCTTAGGTATCTGGCTGTGGTGGTGAAATAAGCACTCCAGCTCGTGTACTGTAGCTGCTCTACATGAAATAAATAGCTTGCAAATGATCACATAATTGGCTATTACACTATACAAATGATAGCAGCAACTAAACAACAGTAATCTCAAGTGCGCACTGAGTTCAAGAAGAATAGTCTTCCGGCCGAGAGTATGACGTAAGGAACCAGAAGTGCTGATTCGCCGGAACCTCCCAAGCTCCTCGAAGTCCACCTCCTCCACTGCCATCTCCTCCTCTTCTACACTAGAGTTACAGAAACAATGGCATCCCGGACTTTCTCTTCTTCTCTTTTGCAATCAGTCAAGTACAGATCTGCTGCGTTCGCATCCGGCCGTCGCGCTTTTCACGCTTCGACTTTCAACAGAGTCGCTGTGGGCGATGCTATCCCCAGCGTGACTTTGTTCAAGGATTCTCCTGGCGATGAAGTTGCCATTGACGAGGTTACCAAGTCTGTAAGTACTTATTTCTCTTGTAAATTGATGCTATTTGTCTATTGGTTTGCTAATTGCGTGGTGGACATAGGGAAAGTCGATCCTTATTTTTGTTCCGGGCGCCTACTCCCCCGGCTGCTCCGCTCGCCATGTCCCCGGCTACATCTCGTTGATGCCCAAATTCTCCGAGAAAGGTTTTGAGAAAGTCTTCATCATCTCCGGCAACGATGCGTTTGTGATGTCTTCGTGGGGCAAAGAATTGGGCGACGCCGATGGCAAGATCACGTACTTGGCTGACCCATCGCTGGCTCTCGGTTCGAAGCTCGATATCACTTTCGATGCGACCAAGTTCTTTGGTGGATTCAGAGAAAAGAGAGCTGCTATCGTTGTCGAAGACGGAGTTGTCTCGAAGGCGTTCGTTGAGCCTGATAGCACTGGAATTAGCAGTAAGTGGATGTCGATCAGTAGTAATGAGGTAGATACTAACGACTTTGCAGTCTCGGAGGCTAAGAGTGTCATTGAGGAGTTATAAGTATTGTCATAGCAGGGCTTTGATCATCATAACTAAATTACATTTCCTATTATACACTATTTAATAAATTACATCTAGTCGCTGTCACTTTGGTCTCCAAGGAAATCAACGTTAAAATTACCAGCCACCTAGGCATATTAGCTTGATCCTGAACAGAACAAAAATAATACGTACTACTTTGCCTGAACGAGTTGTAGTTCGCTTTTGCCCAGGCTGCTCTTCCTCTTTATCAGAGCTGAGAGTCCGCTGCGCATCTTCATGTAGCTGTTCAACCTCACTTCGAAACTCCCGTTCCTCCTTAATCTTCCTGGCTTTCTCTTGACTGTATCTTGGTGTCATCCCTAAATCTGCCAAA
This sequence comes from [Lipomyces] yamanashiensis, assembly GCA_030572775.1. Classification (NCBI taxonomy): domain Eukaryota; kingdom Fungi; phylum Ascomycota; class Lipomycetes; order Lipomycetales; family Lipomycetaceae; genus Myxozyma; species [Lipomyces] yamanashiensis. The sequence continues at coordinate 127,919 of JAJMBS010000021.1, forward strand.
ATCTCTTGTAAATGTTTGATTTTCTCTTTCTGGGTGGGATACGGCTGCAGTTCTTTAGTCCATTGTTTGCGTACACCGCATTTGACTACCCAGGACTTCAAACTGGCGATCTTCTGCTCTAAAGGATCATCGTCCGTCGTATTCGACCCTTTCTTTGCTTTTGTCTTGGCTTTTGTCTTTGACTCTTTTGTTGGTTTTGATTTCTCTGGTTTGACCTTCTGCTTTTGTTTTTTCGCGGATTCTGCTGTCGCTGATTCAGAGCTCTTCCGTTTGCGATTTGGAGGCGGTGCGTCGTCAATCACGTCAGAGTACTCATCCTCTTCGTTTTCATCGCCCAAAAAAAGGTCCTGAGGCTCCTGAATGTTTGATCCCGGCTTGACCGATGATTTATTCTCTGTTTTTGAGCTTACTGTTGATTTCTTGGGACTTGATTTCGCTGGACTTGACTTGACCGAACTTGATAGTTGAGGTTCGATCTCCGCCTATAAACAGTTACCACCCATTCTACCTCTTAAACACCCAACTCCTCAACACTTACCATCACCAAATCAACCATCTCCGATGATTTTTTCCGCCATTTCGCATCTCTAAAGAAATCAAGAGGCAGTCCCAGTTGACTGACGACATCGCTCCTTATCGTTTTCAGAGTCGCGGTGTCGAAATCGGCGCGACGGAGTGTAGACAATAGCGTTTCCTCAATCTCTGCATCTGAAGGCATTATCTGCGCGTCGTTATTATATGATACTGTCAATATTGTAACTATTGTATTCCCTATGTAAGGACTTTACTAGTTGACGCGTCGTTATTTGTTAGTTCGCTTTAGGGGGGTTTAAATTAGAGTTTTGGGAGTTGGGAGGGCCTGAACCAAACCTGCTCGTTTTGGAAAGCGAGCCTCAAGAATTGTCTTCGGCAGTTTCGTCTTTCTCTTTGTTCCATCTGTTGTTTTCCCCCACAACCAGCTTCTGTTTGTTTGATCTCTGCTGCTTGGTAGGATCTTGCGTGAATTTTTGGTTGGATATATATTGTAGTAGCATAATCAGTCCACACAATGCCGGCTGATAATCTGTTAGTGATCTCTAATCGATTGCCAATCACTATCAAGCGCAAGGAGAATGGCGAGTATGATTTCACAATGTCCTCTGGAGGACTCGTCTCCGCGCTTTCTGGTTTGAAGAAATCGACTACCTTTACTTGGTTTGGCTGGCCCGGTATGGAAACACCCTTGCGAAAGACTTAGGAGGAAGGAGCTAACTGTCGCGGCTTTATACAGGTCTTGAGGTCCCTGATGCAGAGAAACCAGCGATGGTGAAGCGCCTTCGCGACGAATTCAGTTGCGTTCCAGTATTTTTATCAGACGAACTTGCAGATCTTCATTATAATGGATTCAGTAATAGTATTCTATGGCCTCTGTTTCATTACCACCCTGGTGAGATGAACTTCGACGAGGCTGCCTGGGATGCCTATCGCGATGCAAATCGCCTCTTCGCCAAGGCAATCGCAGAAGTTGTCACTGATAACGATTTAGTCTGGGTTCACGATTACCATCTTATGTTATTACCAGCTATGTTACGTGAAGAAATCGGTCAACGAGTAACAGGGGTACAGCTTGGATTCTTCTTGCACACTCCTTTCCCATCAAGTGAGATCTACAGAATTCTGCCTGTTAGAAGGGAAGTGCTCGAAGGTGTATTATGCTGCGATCTAGTCGGGTTTCATACGTATGATTATGCGCGTCATTTCCTATCCTCGTGCTCTCGAATTCTCGGTCTTCCTACATTCCCCAATGGTGTTGATTTTAATGGTCAGATGGTTAGCGTTGGTACGTTCCCGATTGGCATTGATCCCGAGAAGTTCACTGAAGCACTCAAGACTGAGAAAGTGCAGAAGCGGATAGCACAGCTCAAGTCAAAGTTTGAAGGAGTGAAGTTGATCGTCGGCGTCGATCGGCTGGACTATATCAAGGGTGTTCCTCAGAAACTGCACGCTCTCGAAGTCTTCCTCACCGAGCATCCCGAATGGATTGGAAAAGTGGTTCTTGTGCAGGTCGCAGTTCCCTCACGCCAGGATGTGGAGGAGTATCAGAATTTACGCGCGGTTGTGAACGAGCTTGTCGGACGGATCAACGGCCGGTTTGGAACCGTTGAGTTTGTGCCGATCCATTTTATGCACAAGTCTGTCAACTTTGACGAGCTGGTCGCGCTGTATGCTGTTAGTGACGCGTGTCTTGTCAGTAGTACGCGTGATGGTATGAACCTGGTGTCTTATGAGTACATTGCTTGCCAACAAAAGAGACATGGAGTCATGATCCTGTCTGAGTTTGCTGGCGCGGCTCAATCTCTTAACGGCAGTATTATCGTCAATCCTTGGAACACTGAAGAGCTTGCAGGTGCAATCTATGACTCGATGACGATGTCTGAGGAAGCTCGGTCTGGCAATCAACAGAAGCTGTTCAAGTATGTGAGTAAATACACTTCGGCGTACTGGGGTGAGAGTTTCGTGAATGAGATGAAGCGAATTGCTGCTGCGAGCGCGGAGAAGGCAGAGCGTGCGGCTTTAGAATAATGTATGGCGACTTTTGTGATATATTTGTTTTTATAGATTCATTTCCTATTTGCTTTAATTGTTGATTATTGTGCGACGATCCACCGAATTCATGAGCGTCACTACTAAACGAAAGACCATTCTACGGCAGAGAAGCCGTAAACAGATATTTACAAGTGTATTTAGTAGTTTCTAGTCTATTAATTTTTAATTATCATGTATAAACTTGAGACTGTTGACGATCCCTTAAAATGATCGTCGTGGATAATCCCAGCAAAGCTATTATCGTTCCTGATTCATTACCCTAGTCCGATGAGCTAAGGGCTGTCAAGTCCACACCACAAACCACTCCTGGCTCTTGGATCGCCAGCATATCAGAAACCAGGACAATCAATAACGAGTACAAATCCATGGTACAGCTATATGAGTTCAATCCACCGTCTTCCTGAAGGCGTCGTGTCTCGCCTTCGTTCCCAAGTCGTCGTCACCTCAATCGCGCAATGTATTTCTGAGCTGATCCAGAACTCTATAGATGCCAACGCATCTAAAATCGATGTTACTCTTCATTCTGAGGATTATTACATTTCTGTTAGGGATAATGGATGGGGGATTACGCCGGAAGATATGAAGAGCGTTGGAATCGCGCATGGTAAGATCACTGAAGCTGATTTAATGTGCATTGACTGACGATGTCTAGCTACTTCGAAATGCAGAGATCTATCTGATTTAGAAAATATGCAGACCTTCGGGTTTCGCGGAGAGGGTATGTATACTAAATCAGCGTATATTTAGACTGTATCTGACATTCTGAAGCTCTGGCCGGCATAGCTGCGATATCTCTCTTGACCATCACCTCTCGCCACAACGATTATCGAGCTACAACAATGAAACGAGTCAATACACTAGAAGATATATATCTTGGCCCGGCTCCTACTGAGATGGTCAATCACGGCACACTCGTCGTTGTCCAAAATATTTTTGGGAATTTGCCTGTGCGACGAAAGCTCCTCTTAGGATCTGACCGAAAGCGAGGTGTCGAACACACTATTAGCTCTGTCAAGGATTTGATTACTAGTTTATTACTATCCATGGAATCTTCAAAAATTGAGGTTAACTTTCGGGTTGATAATCGTCCAATTATCAGCGGTGTGCCTAAGTCAAATCAGAATTTTGCGATATCTATTCTACGACGTGCATATGGAACCGATTTGATTAATGCATACGATACTTTCGAAGAACAGATCGGGTCGGTTTCTGTGAAGGGCGTCGTTTCACTAAAGCTCGCGTGCTCGAAATCACATCAATATATCTGTAAGCTTCACATATTTGCTTCAAGGTGACATTTGCTAACAGCTCCAGTCTTCAATAAACGGAAACTTATGACAGACAGCTTACACAAGGACATCGACAGGATGCTTCAGAAATCATTTGAAGATCAAGATAGTTCTGACAATTCTGCGAGTCATCCAGTATACGTCATATGGATTAATGAGCAGATATCTGGATATGATATTTGTCAAGATCCTGCGAAAGTTATTGTGAATTTAGAGGTACGCTGAGATTTTAATGGTTTCAAAGGCGGCTGCTGACTTTAAATAGAACTATGCGAAAATCAAAGATGCTGTTGTGCAGTCGATTGACAAGTTTTTGCAAACGTATAATCCTGCACATCGTCCAGCACGAAAGAGAGCACGAACAATTTCCGCGCAAGATGGAAGAGATCCAATGCATACACCAGTCAAAATCCGACTCACTGATCTTGGGTTATCAAAGACCCGTTCTGGTAGGGCATACCAGGATATGTGTACTGGCTGCTCTCAGGAGCAAAGTGTGGATAGCCCACATCTACGATATTATTCTGCTGATATAAATACAGGCAATACGAATGTAAGTCGATTTACACTGTTTGTTATTTATACTGACGAAGTGTAGGAATGGAATCCGAAGGTCTTTCGCACCGACAAGTCTAGTATTCCCAGTCTCTCGCAAGAGAACAATTTCTCGTCCGAAGAAATCTCAGCAAGAATTACCAAAACTGAGCTATCGCAGGCTTCCGTGATCTCTCAAGTTAATAATCAATTTATCATGATCAAGACCGGTGATATCTCAGGCTCATATAAGTCTCAGCTCGTACTTGTTGATCAGCATGCAGCAGATGAACGTATCAGAGTTGAGAAAATGATTTTTGAGTATTGTCGGGCTGTTAGTCAAGCGCTGAGTGATGTGGATAATGGTGGGTATTGTTTTGAAATTGAAGAGCCGATGAGGTTTTCTGTGCGTGAGTCTGAGGTAGATGGACTCGAACGGTTTCAGGAACAGTTTAAAGCGTGGGGTATAATTTACAATCTACACCGAGAATACGATACTCAAGAGCAGAAAGAAAACAATTTCTTGGCTCAAGGCGGCCCGCAGTTGGAAATCACTCATATACCAAACATTATAGGCAGTAGATGTCTATCAAGCCCACGATTCACAAAACAGCTGATATTAAGGCATTTACATAGCTTGATATCCCACGAGATTCCGCAGTTGCTTATTTCATCCACTGGCTCTGGAGAGAGTTACTCTTCATCTGCTGATGCTGTCGTTGCATGTCTTCCCAGACCTATTCTCGAGCTTCTGAATTCAAGAGCTTGTAGAGGTTAGTTACTAGCACTTCTGGCTTGCTGATTTATACTTATATTAATTTATAGGTGCTATAATGTTTGGCGATAAACTAGAACTTGACGAGTGCAAGTCTCTAATCGCGCTCCTTTCTACGTGCGACTTTCCTTTTCAATGTGCGCATGGGAGACCGTCCATGGTGCCGTTGCTGTCGTTGAACAAAGATTCCCTGCAAGGCTCGCATGTCCGCAGTCATACTGCTCCTACTTGAACTTCCACCCAACTGTCTATGTCAACATAGCTAAACCACATTGTATATTATTGTAAATAGCTACCAATATATTCCTTGCCACAGATATATTTCATAACCATGTCGTAGTGAATCTCAGGGGTTACGCACATTAGTTCACTCTTCTCTTGGGAGGTAAGGGCAAGGGTCAAAATAATCTACAAAATTTTTGAAGACCAGAAAATTGAGGAGCAGAACAAAGAGCGGAGAGTATTTGATCCGACCGAGCTATTGATTAGCATTTTAGGAAAAGAAAAAAGATAGATATATTTAAAAGATATGTCTGAAGTTGCTGAAAGTCGAAGTCAACAGTTGGCTGCGCTTCTCAAGAAATTGGCTGCGAATGGTATTGTGCTGGTGTATGTGGATGGATCATGAACATATTACTGACTGGATTTGATTAAGGACGTCCTGCTAGAGAAGCTGGCGTTAAGAGTTTAGAGGAATATTTGGACACAGATGAAGTTATTCCAACTTTAGATTTTTTGAAGATGTGGAAAGGATTATATTACAGTGCGTAATGCTGCTCTTGTTTTTGACAGGCGACGACTAACAAGGTCTTTGATTTAGCTATGTGGATGACAGATAGACCTAAAGTTCAGCAGGCTATGGCTACAAGGCTAGGACGTATGCAGCTTCTTGTTCATGACATTAACGTTGCTGGGTTTGTTGATGGGTTCTGGGCGACGATTTGCAGAGACTGGAATAACATTGATATGCTACGGTATGTTTTTCAGGACTAAATCTGAGATAGAATATATACTGATGATGTTTAGGATTGATAAGTACTACCTGTTAATAAGGCGGTTTGTCAGTGGTATGTTTGAGCGCTTGGCTACATCAAACTGGGATGCCACATTTATCGAGAGCTTTAACAAATCTCTGATGGAATACCCTTTAAAGTAAGTGTTTTGATATCTATGCTATAAGAATATTATCTAACCGGAATAGTCCTAAAAATACTGCGATTGCAGATGGTATTCGGTACCATATGATTGATATTTACGTCGACGAGTTCGAGCGCAAGATGGAAGAGTTATCTAAGAACAAGAACCCAGAAGAGAACGACGAAGAGAAGAAAAGCGACCAGAAAAAGTCAACTGATGTTCCTATTAGCGAGATCATGAAGCCATTTGAGAATCTTGCGCAAAAGTCCATGTCCACTCTCGTGAAGAAGAGGGTTATCGCTGAAGTTTTGGATCTTCCCCAGCTGAGTGAGAACTGGGGTTACGAAAAGGAAGCTGCGACGCCTGCACTTGCTAAGGTGATTGAGAAGGAGAAGCCGCGGTTGAAGAAGAAGGCGAAGACGAAATAAATGTGTTTTTTCGAGTTCAAGCATGTGTATATGATTGAGGTTGCATGGGACAAATGTTTGTATTATAGTTATGTTTAATTGATCCTGCCGCTATATTACTGCTGCTTTCATAATTAATCGTAATTAATCTGTAACTAAATATAACACCATCACTAATTCATTAATCATTAATCCACAATACCATACGTAATACAGATCCGGTCACATGTAGTGCGCCGCAGCTCCCGGCTCAGCTGCGCCATCCACTCTTGAGCGAGTCTGCGCTGACGTCGAAGACACTTGCGTGGCACATCTAACTGGCCTCGAAACCCAGCATCTGGTGAACACTCCTTCTTTTTGGACAATTCATCGCTTTAGTCCTGCTCTGGAGAGTCTGATCAATTCGCTGTCAGGTTTAAATAGTGCTCTCTTTTTCTAGTCTTTGTATTGGACAGAATCACACCCGCGGGTTGGCGTCAAGATGAGCAAAACTGATGCCGACCTTTCCGTCTCTATCAGGAAGGCAACTTCTCTCGAAGAGACGGCCCCGAAGCGCAAGCATGTCAGGAGTACGTTTAAGCAATACGATTGCATCGTGGTGGGCGATTGGCTAACCTGGCATAGGCTGCATTGTGTACACCTGGGATCATCGATCGTCCGCTGCCTTCTGGGCATCTATGAAAATCCAACCCGTTCTTGCTGACGAAGTTCAGACTTTCAAGGCATTGATTACAGTCCACAGAGTTCTGCAAGAAGGACATCCGAATACCTTGAAAGAAGCACAGGGTCAGGTCAGTTGGATCGAAAGCTGTGCTAGAAGCACCCAGGGCGAAGGTCTCAAAGGATATGGTCCCCTGATTAGAGAATATGTCGACTTTTTGTTGGATAAGCTTCGATTTCACAGAAACCACCCGGAATTCAACGGTATGCATCACTTGCAAGCGCATTTTTGATTAGATTGTACTAATAACCACAGGAACTTTCGAGTATGAAGAGTACATTTCTCTCAAGACCATCAACGATCCCAACGAAGGTTATGAAACCATTTCCGACCTGATGAACTTGCAAGATCAAATCAACACCTTCCAAAGACTGATTTTTTCGCACTTCCGTCCTGGTTCCTCCAATGAATGCCGTATCTCCTCTTTGGTCGCCTTGGTCCATGAGTCGTACGGTATCTACAAGTTCATTACCTCGATGCTCCGTGCTATGCATGCTACGACCAACTCAGACGATGCTTTGGAGCCCTTGAGAATCAGATATGAGGCTCAGCACCACCGACTGCACAAATTCTACTACGATTGCGCCAATCTTAGATATCTGACTAGTTTGATCTCTATCCCGAAGCTTCCTAGAGTATGCCATCCTTATTGATATTTTCCTGATACATGCTAACGGAAATAGGATGCCCCCGACTTGTTCAAAGATGACGACGATGACAGCGCACCCTCCCTCCCTCGCCGACCAGCTGTCGAAGAGTCATCGTACCCTGGTACACCTGAGCCAGACCAAAACGAGCTCTACGCCCAACAGCTCGCCGCTCAGCAACGGGAATACGAGGACGAGCAGCGCAGACTTGCGGCTCAACGCGAGCGCGAGTTGCATCAGCAGCAGCAGCTTGCTCTTCAGCAACAGCGAGAATTTGAGGAGCAGCAACGTTTGGCTGCTGAGCAGCAACGTCTTGCGCAGGAAGAGCTTATGCGCCAGCAGCTTCAGAGTCAAGCTCAAGGTAGAGCTGCAGAACTCGAACGAGATATCTTGGCCTTGAGAGGACAATATGACCAAGATCAGTTGATGCTCGAGAGATACGATGGACGTGTAAGAGCTTTAGAAAATGAGATTCAGCAGCTCAACCAGACTACCTCGCAGCAATTGGCATCTAAGGATGAGCAAATCAAGTCATTGCAGGAGCAGCTTGCGGCTTGGAAGTCCAAGTATGATTCCCTTGCTAAGCTGTACTCTCAGCTCAGAAAGGAGCACCTTGACCTCATGGCCAAGTACAAGGCGATGCAGGCAAAGGCCGCTTCTGCCCAAGAGGCGATTGATCGCAAGGAGAAGCTTGAGAAAGAATTGAAGGCTAAGAACCTCGACTTGGCTGATTTGATCCGTGAGCGTGATAAGGCTAGATTGGAGCTTGATCGTGTTCGTGGCGGCCAGACTGACGAAGTGTCCAAGCTCACTCGCGAAATCGACGATTTGAAACGTCAGCTCGATGCTTCAGATCGCTCCAAGGGTACTGAACTTTCTTCTTTATTGGCTCGTCACAATCGTGAACTTGAGGATCTTGAGATGCAGTTGCATTCCAAACAGCGTGCTTTGGATGACTTGTCCGATAGAGTTCAAGGATTCGATTCGGAGTCTGACAAGCTTTTGCGTGAGAAGGAGCAGGAATTGGAGGTTTACAAGGCTGGAATGGACGAGGCTCTTAGACAGTTGAGCGAGCTTCAGTTGAGCCAGCAAGACACTGATAAGGCTATGGACGGACAGATTGATACTCTTTTGCTTGAGCACATTGGCAAGCTCAACTCGCTTATCGATGCTGTACTTCAGGCTGCGGCCCAGCGTGTTGCAGATGCTGTTTACGAGCTTGATTCGCCTATGAACGCTGGAAACCAAAACTCTTCTCCTAGCTACTTGTTGTCTATGGTTGAGAAGGGTTCTGCTGCAGCCACCGAGTTTGCTACCGCATTCAACAACTTCATTGCTGATGGGCCTAACGGTGATCACTCTGAAATTATCAAGACCTCGACCATCTTCTCGAGTGCTATTGCAGATATCTTGCTCAATGCTAAGGGTCTGACTCGTCTTGCTAGCGACGAAAAGCGCGCGGATATGATTATCAATGTTGCCAGAGAAAGTGCTCTTGCTTCTGAAAAGTGTTTTACTAGTCTGTTTGAGGAGAAGCTGGCTCCTCTTAATATCGATCAGAAGACTGATCGCGTTATTTCCAACAACCTTGATGTTCAGACATTGTTGCAGCGCCTCAGCAAGATTGCCGAGTCGTTTGCACCTTCCAGAGCTAGAAACACTTCTAACGGCTTGAACGGTGATCTTGGCGAGCTTGTAGAGAAGGAGATGAGTAATGCCGCTGAGCAGATTGCCAAGGCAGCTGCCCGTCTCAATCAACTTATGGCGAAGCCGAAGAATCCTGGTCTTTCTTCGTTTGATATGAAGATCCACGACGCGATTTTGGGCGCCGCTGTTGCTGTCACGAACGCAGTTGCTGCTCTTATCAAGGCGGCCACCGAGTCGCAGCAGGAAATTGTCGCTCAGGGACGCGGAACGAATTCCAAGGCTGCTTTCTACCGCAAGCATAACAGATGGACGGAAGGCTTGATTTCTGCTGCAAAGGCTGTTGCTACCTCTACCAACGTTCTTATTGAAACTGCTGATGGTGTCGTCAGTGGCAACAACTCTTTGGAGCAGCTCATTGTTGCGTCTAACGATGTTGCCGCGTCGACTGCCCAGCTCGTAGCCGCGTCGCGTGTCAAGGCTTCTTTCATGTCTAAAGCGCAAGACCGTCTCGAAGTGGCCAGCAAATCCGTCACATCAGCCTGCCGCACCTTGGTTTCCCAAGTCCAGGCTATCCTCCAGCAACGAGGCAGAGGCGACGATGAGTTTGAAAAGGTGGACTATAGCAAGCTGTCGGCTCATGAGTTTAAGAGAAGAGAGATGGAGCAGCAGGTGGAGATTTTGAAGTTGGAGAATGAGTTGTCGACCGCGAGGAAGACCTTGGGTGAGATTAGGAAAGTTAGTTATCGTCAGGACGAGTGAAGGGCTCTCTGTGATGCTTCTTGTTGTCGTATGAAGCTGTCTATATAGGTAAAAGAATCGAGTTTATGTTTCTTCAAGATGACCCTGTAACAACAGTTACCCGTCAGCAATATTTTGTTCCAACTGCTGGACCTCGAACTAAATCTATATTAGTAGAGCTTTATTTATATGCTTTTGTTACCATAGATAGATCTAAGTGTATATGCGCAGAGCTTTCGAAGGGGAAGAAATTAGTTGCAATGATGCTACATATTTTTTTGTTTTTTATGGGTTGATTAATTATTAGCTATGGATAGAAGTTATTAGCTATTACGAATATGAGTAGGTGCAAACGTGTAGCAGCTGATCAAGTTGTGTCATCAAGCACCCATCATTGTAGTCCATGTCGTTTCCGTCGAATATAGGCACGGACTCTAATACACTGTTCACAAAAATGTCACCTGATATAATCATACGCATATACATAAGGTCTTGTTCCGAAGGCATTATGAAATTGTCATCGTAGGCATCGTTCATGATTTCAATATTGCGCTGGAAATCGAGCTCAACATTTGATAAAGCCTTTCCGTTCTTGGATGATGATACACATGACTGAAGAAGTCGAAAAAATTCAGCTCTCTCAGGGAGTTCTGGGGGGAAAGCACGTGCAAGAAGCCAGTCAGCGAAGCCTTCACTTCGAGTTTCTGCACAATATAGAGCAGCATATTTATTCCAGAAATCTTTGTTATCATATGATGTCCATTTTTTTGATAAAAGAGATGACAACCGCTGCTGATGTAAATTTTGGAACATTCGGCTGTAAAAAGTTCGGAAGGCGATAAATCCGTTGATGCTCTTGGGCCCCGGCGTCTTATCAGAGCCTTCGTTAGTATCTTCATCAAATTTGCTATTCTTCAATTTGATGGCCGGAACTGATGCGCTGATTTCCATTCCAAGAATGTCGTCAAATCCAATTACTGACATATGTGCCGCGTTTAGGGATTTCGTCGCCGATTTTTTCAAACAAGCAGGACGTTTGTATTCAAATCTCATGACATTGCAAAACGGTTTAATCGCTGGATCTTTTCCTATTCTGCTGATTGCTCGCTTTTTACGAGCACCCTTATGATCTGATAGAACACTCTCAGTTTTCAGAGGGACTCTAAGTGGCATTACCATAATGTGTGAATATGTTCGAAGCACTTCAATTCAGAATAGGCTGAACCTCATAGCTAGCGAGCGTCGTCGGGAACAGCCACTAATTTATATAGCTTGCCCATATCTATTGCTGGCATGCCTTGTTTATATCAGCAAAATGAAGTGGATGCAAGATGACCTGTGCGTTTAGCTTGAGCGCTTACTGGAGTAAACACTGGAGTAAATGAGGCTGGTACGGCCTCCATTTCTCAAGATCCGCCGATAAAGAGAGCTAGAGGCTCACCAGCGCACCTAACGCACATTGTTATACAATGCTAAGTTTAATCCCAGACGAGTACCGACCGTAGCATGGCTGAACTCTATGTGACTCTGGTGCCTATATATGATGCCCCTTATTTGTGGCTAATGGTGGATAGCCTGACGGGAAGTGCCGAACTAGAACTGATTCTCGATTTCAGCATATATGTACGCAACATTCCTTCTGAAGGCTCATTATTCTACGGTTTATCCGATTAATGAACTATTATCTCGTAGCATGTGTCAATAATTGCTTTTACTCTCATAGCCTAAGTGATTCTCTATAGCATAATAACTTAATAAGATTAAATAAATACACAGTCAAATTATTGGTACACTGTGCCAAGCTACGCCCTGGTACATGGTGCCTTTTGTTCCAGTGTTCTGTTTCGGGCACTTCGGGCGCGCTTGTATTTGGCTTTAGCCAACCTGAAATCACTGTTAGCTTCGAACATGGAAATCGATCAAGTCCTCAGTCAGATATTACCTGTTGTCGAGCTGTGGACGGTTGAGTCTAAATTTCAGAAGCAGTGCTTTTTTCTCTGAAGCCGGTGGATATGGATTACTTTCATGTGATCTCAGCCTTAAATACAACAGATATTAGAGACGAAATACTATAGATCACTATTTGGAGACGGCCTACCACTCTGTCAATCCCTCGCGATTGTTGCATACAGTGCTAATCGATGATGGCCGTTGACGATTCACCTTAGCACGCTCTCGGGACAATAGATAAACGCAACGAATACTATACGCGTCTTTCGCAAAACTTCGAAGACATAATATCGTAGCATGGATACTTCGAAGGTCGTTCGAGATGATGTCCCAAATCATCGATGTTGATGAGTGCTGACCAATATGCTCTTTGATAGTCTGTAGCTCCTATGAATAATATGCCAGTTAGAACGTGCAAATTAGAATATTTCTGCAAGAGTATTAACGATTGGAATCAGACTTGGGTAGTTTGGTTGATTGTTCTAGCAATCGATGAAATCGATAGGCCTTCACAAAGCTCGAGAGACCTGCGAACTGCCTCTATTTTTGCCTGGGCCTCAAGTAGTCTATGAGAGTTTTTCACGTTCTGTTAGAAAAACACACTACTAGATAACAAAAACTGCATAAAAAGAGCCTACTTCGCTAAATATTCTGACATCATTGAGAATGAGAATACATAGGTTTGATATGAACTGAACTTGCACATAAAGCTTTATATACATGTTTTCAATCAGCAAAATGCAGTTGATTGTGTAACATCAAATACAATACACAATCAAATACGACGTTCTGTCTGAACTCATACAATACAACAGCAAAAATAAAAAACCCAGGTAAACAAAGCACAACAACCCCAAAAGCCTCATTTCGCCCATTTGAAATACCCACATCTATATTGTACATCAACTTCATTTTTAGCGCGCCCGGAAGTTTCGTATCCCGGGCCCACCGGTCTACAAGGAGCTCAGTTAGCTGGTTGTCATATAAAAGATATAATCTAGGACTGAAATAGACAAAAGCGGTAGTTGTTTACCTTGAGCAGATCCAGAACGCACGGCCCTCATTGATTCCTTTCTTCTTTGTGACCATTTGTGTACAGGGCTCTTGATGAACAGCGCATAGCGGTGGCTGTGGCTTTTGGAATAGTTGCTTCCATTCTGTTGTGGCTTTCGATGCTAACGCTGCTGACTGTGATACGGTTAGTTGCGCATTTGCTGAGGAGAAGGATATACATACGGCCTCAATCTCTGTCCAATCTAAACTCTCAACTTCGTTGATCTCTTGTGTGATGGTAGATACTGTATCACTTCTAATCTTGGAAGATGTGCTCGAGGGTTTGAAAAACCCTGTTAATTTCTTTTGACCAGAGGAAACCTGCGACTTAACGTCTGACGAGCTTTCTCGTTTCCGTTTTTGTCCGCTTCCGTTCGTCAAGAGCTTCGGCCTGCTATCTTGCATTTCGGCACGCGCCACCGATTGTGAGGAGTCTGACTGAGAAGATTGCGATTCTTTGAAACTTGTCTCTTTAGCCACTTTCGATGACTTGAGTGAAAACATGTCCTTGATACTCCGACGCCCTGAATACTCTGGAAAGAATCTAGATGCAAGTGGAGGTATACTCTTCAGCCCAGACAACAGATTTTGCCGCGCGGATAACGGGAACTGTAAATCTGCATAGACAGGACAGTGATCTGAGCCCATCATATCTTGCATGATATCAGCGCCAGTACAGTATTTGAACAGATTTTTGCTGCACAAGACATAGTCCAAACGCGCACCTATGCATTTAGTTAGCTTTTCTCAAGCAGCACTTTGCAGTAGACTCACCATAATTAGCTGGTCTAGCATTAATCTTTTGATTCCAACACGTATACATGCCAAGCCGATCAGGAAAGAAAGCGCGAGACGAATCAACCAACACTCCGCTAGGATTCGGCGTCAACAGTGAATCCAGCAGCATTCTTGCTGGCGTCTTCTTGAAATCTTCTGGACTGAGATCGTTTGTTTTTGGCTCAGCGGTATCAATTAGATCTCTAACAATATTCAAATCACCTGTGAGAATGACTTCTCTTTTGTTGTCGACTAGATTTCGCACACGCAGTTCTAGTTCTCGTAAGAATGATTCTCTAAATTCGACTTGATCTCCCATAGAATTTGCTGGACAATATACACTAATCAACACAAACTCCCCAAAATCCAACGTTAGTGCTCGCCCTTCGGAGTCAAGAGCAATTCCTTCGGCAGAGGTCAAGGAGTAATCATAGCCGCCTATGCAGTTCTCACGATCTCTATAAGCAGGGAGATTCTTCTCGGAGCTTCCTAGGCAACCGGTAATACCTTCCTCTGCGTATATCGGGCAACAAACATCACTTCTAGCGTATACAGCTACGCCTGAGTAACCCTTTTTATTTCGCGAGAATGTGAAAAAAGACTCGAATCCGGGAACCATGGCCATATATTCTTCAATATCTCTCCTCTGAAGTTTCGTTTCCTGAAAGCAAACTATGTCCGCATTCAGTGTATCAAACATGCCGCGAAAGGTTTTTTCAATATTCCAGGGATGAAACTGTAGCACATTTCTGATTCCACAGATATTGAAGGTGAGGATCCTGAGTTTTGTAGGGGTATCCTCAGTAGCTACTACAGGCTCAGGTAGCTTCTCCATTTTCAATTGTATATCATCGTCGATTGAAGGTCGTACACTGTATACTTTCTGGCATATCAGTGCTTATGGTGGCAACTGTATAATAATTGGCCAATCGTCCATATACTATCTTCGCTGTTGCTGAATATCTCAAGAAGTGACTTGAACGCGTTACTTTGACGTCAACAAGGTCAACCAACACCTTAACATAACTGCACGTGACACGCTACTTGTGACTACATTTCACCAGCTGGTCTACATTTTTTTTTAAACTAGTTGAATTGTGATAATTTTAGTTGAATTCTGTTATGTGAGTGTATTGCGGATATTAGCTGTGACTAAATGAAGTGTTGCGTGGGTGTTTTTGAGTGGAGCGCTGATGCTGACACTGATTCAGATATCATCGATTGAGCAAACCTGAACGACTCACTACAAAATGAATGATACATTATTGACTTCTGACTTCTGACTTCTAACTACAATCATTCAATTGCATTGCGGCAGTTGTCAAAACCTTGCTTCTCACGTGCGTTCATGCTGTTCACAAATCTCGGCCGAACTTGGAATCACAGATGAATGAGGTCGGCCGATGGCAGAGACGATCAGGCGGTGATTGAGCTACGAAGATGTGAAGTAACTCGGCCGCATTGAATAGCTTTGACGGTCATGTGTATTGTGTTGCTGTCGCACATGTCAAGGACTTGCCAATAAATATCAATATTGCTGCCCTGTCCTAGGTATACCTCAATATCTGCAGCTCATACCACCTTCCTGTTCCCTTTTGATACTACTTCTATACTCACGACATGTCTGAGAATCTTATCATCACAATCTCTGGCGCGTCATCAGGCTTTGGCGCCATGACAGCACGCGCTCTCGCTAAAGCTGGCCACACTGTCTACGCCGGTATGCGAGCCACTACCGGGCGCAATGCTAGCGAGGTGCAAAAATGCAAAGAATTTTCGGAAGAGAACAAAGCCAAACTTATTGCTGTTGAAATGGACGTTGCTTCTGATGAATCAACTAAGGCAGCCGTCGAGCAGATTATGAGAGAGGAAGGACATCTTGATGTAGTGATACATAATGTCGGACACATGACACTTGGCCCGCTGGAGGCATTCACACCAGAGCAGCTTCATGAGATTTATGACGCCAATACTGTTTCTGCACACCGTCTAATGCGCGCTGCTTTACCTTACTTGCGCAAGCAGCATCACGGATACGTATTGTGGGTCGGCTCCTCTTCCACTGACGGCGGTATCCCACCATATCTCGGTCCATACTTTGCGGCAAAGAGTGGTATGGACTCTCTTGCTCAGTCATATGCCAGTGAGATTGCACGATGGGGAATTGAAAGCTCGGTTATTGTTCCTGGTGCGTTTCCGACTGGCACTAATCACTTTGCTCATGCCGGAAAGCCAAAAGAGGAGGCAATTGCCAATGAGTACGAAAAGTATTACGCCGGGTTGAGTGAGAAGACTGGAAATATGCTGGCCGAGGTGTTTCCCTCCGGCGTAGGTATCGATGTTGTGTCTGATGAGATTGTGAGACTAGTTGGTTTGCCATTCGGCAAGCGCCCTTACAAGACAGTTGTTGATCCTAGCAATGATGGAGCTGAAGAGGTCACCAATTTGAAAATTAAGATTCGCGAGAGATATATGAAGGCTATGGAATTGGAGGATTTGTTGCATCCGTCTGAATCCAAGTGATTGCTACTTAAGGAAATACGAATGGCTACTCTTACCGTGCGTGAAATCACTGGATTCTAACACAGTGCCTTCGATTTTATCACCCTTCTCTTATGTGTAAATCTAATGCATTTTTTCAATGTTTATCTTTAAGCATAGGAACTAAGAGACGCGTTGATCTGTCGCGTAGACCACGCAGCGCGTAAACAACGCATGAACCAAAGCCCCAAATCACGCGTAAGTAAACAGTCTCCATACAGCTCACAGATATATACTCAAGGAAATATTTGAAGTGAAATAAAATCAAAGGATATACTGGCTAGTTATAGATGGTAAAAACATAGACCATGGGAGGGCAAGGCATTACTTAAAATGTTATAAAGTCGCAATCAAATCGAAGCACTTTCTATTTTCCCAGATTGCCTTCTTCCTATTCACAAGTATGTAATAGCACTCAGCTACTCAGACTATAACACATCAACGTATTCAGTTTCATCATTTATCGCTACAAATTTCTATTGGTTTTGGCCAGCAGGATCTATTTATCATCTACGAGTTGTATCTGGCTCATAGATTATGACGACCACTACTTCATCGGCAGACAAGCCTTCTCCTGATAATTCTACACATGAATTTATTTCACCAGGATCTTTTACATCTCAGACCATCAAAGAGAAAGTTTCAGAAGAAGATGCAGTATTGCAGACTATAGATCAGGCTACAGATTATCTCAGCATAGTAAAGAGCTATATTCCTACCAAGCTCGACCTTGTTGCAACAGTGCTAATCTTCAGCACGTTAGGATACTCACTGATATTTATATTTCGGTTATATCTGAGCTCATCAAATCAGGATGATCTTAGAGAAGAGTCTTCCAAATTGGCATCTTTGATTGAAGAGTTGGTTAAGTCTCATCAACTTCAAACTAAGCCCACGACAGCGTTTCTTGTGAATGACCATGAAAAAGTGGATTGCTCATATCCAGATCTTTCTTATTTATTTGAGAACGATGATGTTGATACTGAGAACCTACATCAAGCAGCAAAAGCCTTGCACGAGATATTTAAAAGCCTACAAATGATCATGCGAGGTATGAACAATATCACAAAGAGTATGGATGGACTTGTTTTGGGGATGGATCATGTTTCGACCAGTATGAACGAGGCGACAAAAAGTACAGTTGATATCTCAGACAATCTTTATAAGTTATGGGATAATCTGCGCTATTTGCGACTCGCGTTTGCATTTGGTTTGCCTGTTGTTGCATGCTTGGTATTTGTGATGATGATGGAGACTTCAGGCTTTTCCAAAGACAATGAGATTTCTAATGAGGCGGCTATTAAACTGAGCAGTGAATTTGATGAGCATGCGCCTGAGGTTGATGATGAGAAGTTCGATGCATCGTCTACCTTTTCACTTGATGTGAATGTTGATAGTAGCGAGACTACATTACTGATAAGTGATAGCTTCGCCGAGACACAAGTTGCAACTGTAAGTTTGATTTTTGAATTTTCCAGCACAGTACTAATCAATGTATAGCTGGAGCTATTGGATGATGACATCAAGAATAAGGGAACAGAAGTGTTGGGAGAACGCTCTAGCAATCTACCGCTGCCAGACGGGAAAGACAGGAAAAGAGATGGTGCAAAAATTTAAGAAATGATCATATGCTTGAATGTTCAACTGCGCTGATAATCAATTTACTGCCATCATATATATTATATAATGCCAGACGGCGCCACTGATGATACCAAAGAACGCTGCCATGACATGCCCAAGGCGATGCGGATGGTCAAAGTTATGGAAATGAAACTAAAACTGCTTACAAGGATCTGTCCTGTACTTGATGGCGCTTATGGTCACTATACGCAGAGCAGGCGTAGTGATACTACACGGAATATATATTTCTCTACTTCAGATGCTCGTAGCCACTGCACACAAGTACTCTCTTTACGTCAACCACCACCACGACCACCATCACTTCTCTCTTTCACAACATCAATCAGCGATTACTAATTCCTTCCAAACCAAATCAAATCAAATCAAATCCTTTTTCGCTGATCAGAATAAACGAATCCCAGACATTTTCACGTGATCTGAGTCTGTCTTCGCGTGGGCGATAATTTTCCGTTCTGAGTGCGGCTCTTTGCGGGAAAGAAAAACATTTTTGAGTCAACTCCCAGCAAACACATCGCCACGCTTCTCAGTGCACGAAGCTGCCTTGGATCGCGTGTGTTGGGTCTGTTTAGAGGAGATTAGTGCTTAGGAATATATATACCAGTGTATATATCAGCCAGTATACAGCGCAGTCTTCTAAAGCCTTGATAGAAGCGCGCCTAGCAAAAGATGTCATCGTCTGTAGCGTCGCCTACAGAGGTGCAACTGCCTCCGCCAGCGCAGAAAGGAAGCGTTGCAAGCCAGCAGACTGTCGACAGAGTGCAGTCAATATCACGGCCATGGATTCACTTCTTCGCCGGAGGGTGCGTATTTACCTTGTTGGAACTACAGCTGTGTCGAGGACGTGAAGCTCACGCGCACAATCTTGTGCTGCTATAGATTCGGTGGCATGATGGGCTCTATCTTGACTTGTCCGCTTGATGTTGTCAAAACCAGATTACAGAGTGATTTCTACAGCTCCCAGTTGAAGAAGGGTCATCTTCAAAACGCGTTGAGAGATGGTCGCAAAATTGGCCATGTGCGATCTATCGGCTTGCACTTTTACGAGACCTTCCAGATTATGGTGTATGCATTCCTTAATACTTGGTTATCTATTCATTATACTGACTGCTCTAGTGATGTGTACAAGCTTGAAGGAGGTCGTGCCCTCTTCAAAGGTCTTGGTCCTAATTTAGTGGGCGTCATTCCCGCAAGGTCAGCCCACCTTTTATAATACACTGAACGACTCAAAATCTAATAAATCTACAGATCAATCAACTTTTTCACCTACAACACCGGAAAATCTATGATTTCCTCAAACTTCAACAATGGCGAGGAAGCAGCGTGGGTTAACCTGAGCGCGGCGGCAATTGCCGGAATCACGACTTCGACCGCGACAAACCCGATCTGGCTCGTCAAGACTCGACTCCAACTTGACAAGCAGAATAGCGACAAAGGTGTTCAGCGCCAATACAACAGCAGTTTGGACTGCGTCAAGCAGGTGTATCAGAAAGAAGGTGTCAAGGGTCTTTACCGTGGTCTGACAGCAAGTTACCTCGGCGTCGTCGAATCATCGCTGCAATGGGTTCTCTACGAGCAAATGAAAACTCTCATCCGCCAGCGCGAGAAGCTACGCGCCAGTCTTGGCGTTGAATCTACTACCGGCGATGCATTTTTCGAGTGGTTGGCAAAATCTGGTGCAGCCGGTCTCGCGAAGCTTTCTGCTTCGCTTCTTACGTACCCTCACGAAGTTGTGCGTACAAGATTAAGACAGAGACCACTAGCCAACGGCAAGCCAAAATACAGTGGTCTCATTAACTGCTTTACTACTATATGGAAGGAGGAAGGATTCATTGCTTTGTACGGAGGACTTACACCTCATTTGATGAGAACCGTGCCAAACTCAATCATCATGTTCGGCACTTGGGAGTTTATTGTCAACTTATTCTCTTAGGTTGCTAGCATTTCGCTTTTATTAATTTTTTTATCTGCATATGGATATCGTTCTATACAGGATCATCCGTAATACTTCCCTCCGCTTTGGTTTACAAGATCTTCGGTCATCTAAAACACATTTTCCAGCGCAAAGCTACAGAACCCGCTGCTATCGCTGTCGAAAAATATTACCGGAGTCATTTGGTCTTTCAGTGTCTTTTTAATTTCACGTTTTGTACATATTTTTTTTCTATTTATCTTGTTTATTAAAGGTGTGTTTGATGGTTATTGTATATTCATCTGTATACAATATGTATTTAGAGGGCAACATGATACTATGGCTGAAAAAAAAACATCATTCTTGTAGGAAAACTAAGAATATTCTAGCATATAAACTCCAATCCCAATGCAAAATTAAAATACACGCGAAATAGTCTATATCTCGTCTACTTCGATCTTCAGTCGTGAAAGTTGATTAGGATCCATATCGCTCTTCATCGCCTCATTAATCTCAAAGTACTCTTGTAAAAACTCATTTCGTTCTTGCTCAAACTGATCTCCAAGAACATTATATAACCGTGTCAACGCTGCTGTTATCTCGGAAATCATACTGACGTCTTCTAGTTGTCGATATAGCGTGAGAGCACGACGAGCGTATTTGATGCTATGCGCAACTTTTCGCTGGCCGTCGTCTGCTTTTAGGCCATTTAGGTTGAATGAAGCGAGAGAGTCATTGGCACCGATCATTGCTACAAAAGTCAAATAAAACGCCCTTGCAAGCATGACATAATCTGAACATGCGTTTGCGAATGGAAAAACTGAGTCAAGAACTGAAAGGACAGAATCAAATTGCTTCGAGGAAATAAAGATAGTGCATAATTCGAATATCGCACTAATAAGACATGGCATCAAACAGTTCTTTTCTGCAATGGCGACTGTCCGCATCATTAGCGAATATCCACGATAATGAGATCCTACCTTGTTCATCACGTTTGCATACGCAATTTGGTATCTCAATTGCATATATAAATCAGCACTTTGATACACAGCCGAGTCGAGATTCGTTGTGATCTCTGTCACGGCGAGATCATTGTTGCCATTCATGAGATGATACTCTGCTGTTATAGCTGTGATTTCAAAGGTGATTTCGGCATCGCTGATTTCTTGTAAGCTCCTAAGCATGCCGAAGGAGATGGTTGCATCTGAGATCCATTGGTTGCGGATAGCTCGTTTTAGTCTTGCGAGTGTGAGAAAAGTAGTCCAGCGCATATACGACGTCTTGTTTGCACAAGCAAGATCTTTGAGCTCAGAAAATGCTGTCATTGATTTCTCATAAAATCCATTGCAGGCGTCGCCGTAGGCCGTGCGACATCGAGCTTTCACCGTTTCTTCATTGAATATACTCTCGGAGCTGTACAGTTCCCTGCCAACATGTGCATAGAAAGACGATAGCGCATGCACTCCTAATCTTCCCCAAAGAGCAGCTTTGGCAGAGTAGAGGGTTTCGATAGTGGTAGGCGTAGTCATGCTGGAGATCACGAGCATACTCTTATCCATCGCTTCCACAATCTCGACCACGGACGAGCCTTCTGCCATCAACTGTCTCGCTTCAGCTAAATAGACAGACGCATGGAGATCTGGCATTGAGTTTTCTTGTGCTTTCGCTTTAAGGTATCGTGAAGTATTTTCGTCGTCGGTAGCGATATCCGGATACATATTTGGAAATTCCGCCTTGAGTTGCGTTACCCATGACAAGCAAAAGTTTAGACAAACAGTATCTCGATACTCCCGTGCAGCTCTGATTGCTTCTTGGATAGCACAGACGGCTTCATCCCGACATCCAAAATCAGCTTGCATGAGTGCTAGATTCAGTAGAGCGTATTGATATTGCGAGGACGGAAGCTTGAGATTGGAAAAGTCAAAGTAACAACGGATACTTTCGCACGCTTGCCGATAATCGCCAGTGCGCCATGCATGTAAAAATTTGATGTAGTAAAGAGTTGCGGGGTGTTTTCCTGTCGACTTTAAAGCATACTCTAAAGTCTCGATCATGTTTGGGGTTAATCGCACACCGTGATCTGATAATGAATCAGCAGAGAACAAGAGATAAAGTGAATTAACATACCCTGCATGTACTTTATCTGAAATTCAAATATTCTCATCATATCATCAATTGCAAGCGATCGATTGGTGGTTAGACTCTTAGACTGTCTCTTTGGTGGCTCGTTCTTCCGTGCTTGGATATCCTCTGTGACAGTCCAATCTTGATCTTCGGTCAGCATTGCCTTGTAGCCCTGCCATAGATTTTCGCGTTCTTCAAACGTCATTTCAGAGAACTCCAAATGACAGCGACGAAGAAAGGTGCCGACGGGAGAATTAGCCGATACAAATGGGAGTTCGTTCTCTTCGCATTGGAAGAAGACTGTATCGAGTCCGTCAAACACATCGTAAACATCCTCGACGCTTTTAACTGAAACAAGCTATAGCACAAGTCAACAAGCGGCTCAAAAAGACTCACATAAATCATACCTGGCTCATAAAGAAATCAAACAGGCTTTGTCCGGCGATGTCGACGCACCTCTCCAGATCACGAGCGAAGGCTTTGACACTCTTGCAGACAGAGACGAGGGATGTCGTGCTGACGTATCCCAAGATTGTGCGCAAAACAAAAGGCACGTCTTCCGGAGGGTGTTCAAGGTCGAAGTAGGTCTGGACGAAGAGGATGATGGCGAGCCGTTGCGGGGTGAGGAAGTTGGCCAGTCTGAGATCTGAGCTGGCGAGTTTGGAAGAGTCGATGGCATGTTTGCGCTGCTGCTGGACCGCAGACAGCATCGACTCGTCCGCCTCCATTTATAAATACCAGATCGGAGCAGGAATGACCGCGAACAGGGGTGCAAAATAGGGGACTGGGGAATGGCGACGCGGAGGTTTAGAAATGTAAACAATTGAAATGCGGGTCAGCTTCAGTTTTGGTGCGTCGTTGAACTGAGCGCGTAAATTAAAGTTGGAGAAAGTTACCCGGAGAACGCGCACAATCACTCGAGCGGTTCCTCGAAGGAACATCGTTTCTCATTGTTTGTTTATCAGGAACCCATGGAAAACGATATTGACCCCTTTGTCTCGAACTCCATAGCGCAGCTGGTGTCTGCTCTTGGAGGTCCTGACCGTGAGCTTCCTGGAGCGCCATACGTCCTCGGTGACGACGCGCTGGGGTGTTTGAAAGACATCAAGCTCTGGATCAAGGCCTA
The DNA here is from genome assembly GCA_030572775.1 of [Lipomyces] yamanashiensis. Lineage (NCBI taxonomy): Eukaryota > Fungi > Ascomycota > Lipomycetes > Lipomycetales > Lipomycetaceae > Myxozyma > [Lipomyces] yamanashiensis. The sequence continues at coordinate 151,521 of JAJMBS010000021.1, forward strand.
CGACGAGAAACTGAATAGATTGGATGTTGCGCGGGCGATTGCTGAGACTGGACTTGTGGAGAATGATCTGTTGAGGATTGTGACGGACTGGGAAGCTGCTGGTCGCGCGGTTGGTGGACCGTATAGAGTTGCGCTGGCGTGTGGTGAGTAGGCATACTCAGCGGACAGTATGTAAGGAATGCTAATATATGAATAGTTGAGTTACTGGTTCCTTTATCCTGGCCCATTCAACTTGAAGGAGCACGTTATACTTCCGCTACAAATAAACAAAAACCACACATCGAACGTGCACAGAAGAAGTACAAGCAAGCTGCGCTCACTCACCCATCTGGGTCCGTACTCTCGTCGGTGGTCTGCATTGCGCTGCCTGCTATCGCGAAAGATCGCAGGAATAGAACCGTCCGTGATGAGGCGATTGTTAGACTTGTGCTTTACTTTTTACGGAATATCGCATTAATTGATACCCTAGCTGGCGTTGAAGCGGTAGATGATAGTCGCAGTGCGACGATAGCTGCGTTTGAGAAGCAGAATATATTTGATCTAATTTCGGTTTTATCATCCGGCATCGAAGATGATATGAAGACAATCAATCTTGCGCTTCTTGAGCTCTTGTTTCATACCGTGAGAGGTATTGATCCTGCGTCTATATTTGCCAGGGAGGAATCACTGCAGAAGGTGGAATCAGATATCAACCTTTGGCTTGCATTAGAAGACGGTACTAGGATTAAAGGCAGATCAGGCCCAACACGTCACAACAGATTCGGTACAATGACCTCGCTCGTGATTAAAGGCCAAGAGCGATTGACTGTTTCAGGATCTCAAGCTATCGACGGTACTGCTGCCGCTATCGATAAACTTGATTCGTTGAAGACGTGGAGACGACATGAAGGCGTTGGTCGCAAGCAGGCTGACGATAATCCGCTTGAACGACCAGTGCGGATAACCAGCGACGCAAAGAAAGTGCTTGCTAGTTTTGTGAATAACTTTCTCGATACCGCATTCAATCGTATGTATTTGTATTCATTTAGTGTACAGAGTTCTAACATGTTCATAGCTCTATTCATGAGTGTTCGCAAGGAAATCGAACGTGAGTCCGACCGTATCGAAGAACACCATCTAGTCCAATTTCTGTACTTAACTTCCTGGTTCCTCAACGCTGAACTCGAACGACAACGCAAAACTCCAAACGAAGAACTTGGATTTGGTCTTGTAGCCGGTGTCCTTGACCATCAATCTCTGATCACAATCACGAAGCTCGTGCGCGAAGCAACCGAGAATCAGCAGATGACTAAACTAGCTTATGGAATGGACGCCTTCAAAACGATCTTACTGGTTGCGTCGGAGATGTCTGCTAGTAACGTCGAAGCTGATAGTGATATCGCGGAGAATATGATTTCGAGGTTGTTTTATGAAGAGACTACGCTAGATTTACTGGCGAAGTTGCCCAATGTTGTTAAAGGAGCGCATTTTATTTTGCAACAAGGATGTTGCGATTTGGTTTTCATTTCGTTGAAGATTCTCGAGACATTCTCAAAAGAAGGCAGATTATACGTCAAACATAAGAAACGTCGTCGCAAGATAAAGCTTCCGGCTGGAGTTATGGGCGAGAATACCTCACGAAAACGCAAGTCAGGTGCAAATGATTCAGAAGACGATTCAGAGCTCGACGAACCACTGGAGAAACAAAGTCGTTCAACAGCAGCATCTGAACGAGCGTTTGAGTTTGCCAGATTTGAATCTCGGTTTTTGACACAGAACTGCGTGGATATGTTTCGGCATGCGCTGTCGAATTACTCTGAGTTGAATGATCAACAGATTAAACGCGTGATTGCGTATTTTCATCGCGTGTTTTTCAAAGATGAGCAGGAGATTTTATTGTTCCGGATTGATTTCATATACGTTCTGTACAAATGTCTTGATCCTAAACACGGTATCCCCTTGAAACGACATGCAAGAGCGGACGTGGAGCAATTCATGAAGCATTTCACACGAAAACTAGTCAAATCACTTAACGAGCGACCAGCATATTTTATTGAGATCTTGTTTACAAAGATGGCGGGTACTTTGCATTTCTTGAAATATGGATACGATGATGCGCCAAAGAAACAGCGCAAGGCTGAGAGAAGAGACGTGCCGGATTACAATGATATAGAGGATATATACCAGAATATCATGGACCAGCATGTAAAAGATACAAAGGCTCCAGACCAGCTAGTCCCTGATGCAGATACAACTCTTGCGAGTGTACTTTCAGAGAAGAAGAAAGCGGCAAGGGAAGCCTTCGCTGCTGAAATGGCAGACTTCATCGATGATGAGGAGGATTTGATTGAACATGCCATGTCTCCTAGTCGAGCTCATCAAAGTGATATTCCAACTGCAGAAGAGCTAGAAGCGATGATGGAAGCTGAGGCTGAGGATCAGCATGAACACACACCATTGCAGACACTTGATAATATCGCTCCTGCAGAGAAACATGTGGAGAAACAGAAGAGTGATGTGTATCAAGATGGTCCGGAAAACATTATTTCATCGCTCTCCGAGAATTTGGTGCCGACTACAGTGGTCTAGTACTCTGAAAATACTCGAGTAGCAAGGTAGAGGAGAAATGGGTAAAGGCATATGTAAAATATCTGGAGTGAGCACTGAATTATATTCATAAACTAAAGTCTGATTATCTCGGATCAAAATACCGACTCCTCAAAACTCCCGACAGCATAGACATCTTACTTGCACCTCCTGTATTCGCACCTCCATTCCGATTAAAATCGCTCAAAAACGCTTCTTCCAGTGCAGATCTACTTATACTTGCATCTGAAAGATCGCTGAAAGAGCTGCCGGTGCTGTTCTGCGCGGCTACTTGGTGTCGCGACCCTTCGGCGCCGACAACTACGAGGGGTGAGCTTCCGCGACTTGGCGGGGTTGTTGTGGAGTGTGGGTTTATTTGGTGATTCGTATTCGAGTATGGATGAGGTTGTGGAGATGCGCGTTGTTGTTGGGCGATTGTAGGACGGTTGAAGCTAGACTGGATATAAGATGTACGCATCGGTCGTCGTTCATGTTCTTGTGGTTGTGGCTGTGGTTGAGATTGAAGCTGCGAGTGAGCTTGCTGCGGCGAAGACGACGGGGATGGCGAGAATCTGTGGTCTTCAGCTGAATATCGAGAGATCACTGAACGCACGTCGTCGCTTGGATGAGAACGAGTATCGTGACGGCGTGAGATGCCGCCGAGGCGGAGTCTGCGCGCTTCATCTGAGCCGGGGGTGTTTGCTCCTTCACGAGATATACTGCGATGAGATGATTGATTAAGAAAAATAGCTAGAATAAGGCGGATCATTAGTTCTGTACACCTCAAACTAAATAGAAAGAAAATGCCTACTGCTTTGTGTAGTCACGCGCTGCATCTCTTCGCTGACTTGTTGAAGCTCACGCTCATATAACCATGCAGTTTGTTGTAATAAGAACGGAACCGATGCTTGAAAATATTCTGCTCTATATCAAATTTCAATCAGCTGTTCTATACAAAGGGAAAGGAAGCATACAGTTGAGGCCCTAGATGAAACAGTCAGTACCAATCTTATCGCGTTTGATCGGATAGTTGCAACATACATTTGATATCAGCACGTTTATTAGTTCGTGATAGTATTCTCCACAATTCCTGCTCTTTTGTCGCATCCCATTCAACCTACGCCTCCAAGTCAGATTCCTCTATTCCTCATGAATATCATGATTTGTTCATACCGGCTTGGGTTCACTGAATCCTTCTCTTGGAAACGGGAATCGAAGATATACTGTATAAGACGGATCCTGATCCTGAATTAAAGACTTCCTCCGTGTCGCCATTGCGTATATCGCCAGTTTATTTCCCTTTCTTTCTATCTGAATCTGTAATCAATAACGAAGTTATGGTCATCTCACATCTCATCGCTAAACGCTGGTCACGTGAAGTAATTGGGATGCGCAAACTTGAATCTCAGACTCACCACAATCTTGAACTCTTCATAAACACAGATCAAAAATGGTATGTTTACGATTGAACTATTTTATGATAATAGAAGAATGTGAGTTTAGCTAACGTTGATGATGGCTATTTAGGCTGATAAGTTACGCGCACAGCAGCAGTTAGAGCAGTTGCAAGCACGATTTATCGGTGTTGGGCACGCTGATACTACAAAGCGGTACGTTTCCCATATTCTGATTTTTTTTACAAAGATGCATATTCCTATAATTTGACGACATGTGTTATATACTAATAAATACATGCATAGAGAGTGGATGAATAACATCCAGCGCGACTCCCTCACTTCTTATATCGGTCATCCCGCGCTTCTGCAGCAATTTTCAACAGCACTGAACGAACCACGACATAAAGTCCGGACAATGTTCATCGACGTAAGTTCCCTGTGTATTTCTGGGGGGGAAATATGGCTAATTAGTGGGATATAGAAAATGGCACAGCCTTGCGGTCCTCCTAAAGAAAAAGATCTAGAAATGGAGGATTGATATATATGGAGTCTATTGTATATTAGAACGCAATATTGCGCAGCTTTTTTACGTGTCATGGAGTTTGGGATAAATAGTAAAATGAAAGAAATGAAATCATTATTATTTACTAAAAAGAGAATGAAGGTCGTAAATATGTCAGATCGAAGATTATACATGAAGAGAGATTGTCCAACAGCAGCCCAAACAGAAAGTATCAAAATTAAGATAAAAAAACCCCCAGTACACCGTATATTGTAAGTATATGTCATTATAATATCCATATGTTCATAACATCAAAGAAAGAACAGTTACTCAGAGTCAGCCTGCTCCTCAAGCAGCCCGGACTCCTCAGACGCATATGCGGGAGGATGCGAGCTCTGGGTGTTTATGCTAGAGTAGCCGCCGCTGTGTCTGGAATGTCTTGACTGCTGGGAAGGCTTGGCGGCAAGGCTACCGGCGGCAAGGGCGCGTTTCTTGTAGATGAAGACGGTGTGGACGAGACTGATGACGTTTCCGATCAAGACGAATGCGAAGACGATGACGCACCACTCTGCCGCGACCGAGGTCTCGTGTTCCCATTTTGTGTTGCATGATTCGTTGTAGTGATACTTGAGAACGCACTGGTTGGCGACTGATTCGGGGCTGTCGAGGAACGGAGCGGAGCGGTCATAGATCGAGCTGAAACCGCAACATTTCAGGGCGACTTCAATCTTCTCGATGCGGGCGTCCTGGTTGACGTACATGCTTTTCCAGGCATTTTCATGGACACACATGCTGAGGGAGTTGAGATAAGGAGTGAGAAGAGCGATGAAGAGCGAGGAAACGACGATCAGGAGGATGAGGATGGCTGGGTAAAACATGCGCTGTTCTGAAAAGACACGTTTGCTCGCGATGGGAAGCACGAGGAGGAAGAGCGTAGCGGTTGGCAGAAACATTGCCATGACAGGGAAAAAGTCCGAGATCGGGAGATGGAAGTGTGCGGCCTTGGTGAGCTGCATTACACCGAGGAGGGTGAGGACGAGGCAGGCGGTCTAGAGAGCAAAAAGAGTCAGCGGATGTTCAAGTCGGTGTGGAGGAGAAGAGGACGTACAGCCGCCGAGGTGAGGAAGATGAGATTCCGTTTTGATTCGGGGATCATTTTGCAAGGACAGCGAAGATGGAGGATAAGAAAGCGATAAGAGAGAGATAAGAAGGAGAATAGGAAGAGGAAGAGGAAGAGGAAGAGGAAGAGGCAGCTGAAAGACGTACAGTGGTCTTCTGAGCGCCTGGGAGTTTTCACCGAAAATAGAGTTTTGACCAGCCATTTTTGGCGAGGCTGCCGCACAGTGGCGCTGGTCGTGCACAGCCATTGCTGCGTGTTATTTCTGTAGGCTGTCATTGGCTGAGATGGTGTGTAAGTTGTTATGTAAGCATTCCAGAATTGGACGCAGAGAGACGCGAGAAGGACAGAAGATGATTGCGACGAATGATATTGTGAACAGATGGATAAACAGGCAAAAACAGTATTAAGATAGAGTATAAAAGTGCTGAAAGAGGCAACTGAGTATAGAGTATTAAGCATCATATGACGGGTCTGACGCCAAAGACTCAGCAAAGACGCCACAGCTTCTGTTTCTCAGCGAATGAGTTTCGAGGAATATCATCGTCAGAATACGTGTACGAAACAGAGAAGACTGGTAGATGACTGAAAAAACAGAGCAGAGAAGGCTCACGTGAGCGGGGAAGGAGATCAGATATCGTAGATATGACAGTACACATAGACGAATACAGTGAGCAGGGAGAAGGCAGCCTTTTGAGTGCTCAGATAGTCTTCAGAGAATTGTGAACAGTCAATAGAATATACTAACTCAACAAAAATAATTAGCTAACTAGACTATAACGAAAGATATTAGCTGTTCATTCTGAGTGCTTTCCAGTGCATTAACTCACACGGCACTAATCTCACTGATCTGCTAAGTAGTCATAATCCTATAACTTTACTATGTCTTTGCTTCATGATATATCATATCACAGCACACTATATCCCACCATAAAACACTATATCACGTATCATGATCATTCACAACATGAACAGATAAACACAGGGAAAGTCCCGACTCTCAACCCATCGCGAAAACTTAATTTGCTTGTTCCCGCCTTAATTTTTTCCTGGGCTTTTTTTTCGTGACCTTCTCTCGCGTTTATCATCAACTCCTCCTCAACTCTTTCTTTCGTGGTCAGAACCAGATTAATAGAAATGTCTCCTCCATCGTCCAAGGATAAGTCCAACTCGGCGACTGCCCGTGTTTTGGGCTCTGGTACGTGGTTATATCCGATGCGTTACAACGATAACCTTATAAGAGATGACATGATCATGGTTGATTCAATACTGACTGTTTTTGCGAAATAGCTTCTGCTGGTATTGCTGAACTTGCTGTTTTTCATCCTGTAAGTGGATCTTATTAGCGCAATTAAGCTGGTCTTGAGAGAAGTACTTGATCTAACATTATGTGACCATTCAGGTTGACACAACCGCAAAGCGTCTCATGTCCAACAGCACACGCGTATGCATTTTATATCTCATACTAGCAATAACCAATATTCTTATAAAACAAACAGGTTTCATCTCTGTCGCAATTGAACCAGGTTGTGTTCCGTAACTACGCCAACGAGCCGATAGTTCGCAAGGCTTTGTCCCTTTTCCCCGGTCTCGGTTACGCTGCCGGCTATAAGGTATAGCAAAACTACCATTCAAGATAAAATGGAATGTTAGTTGCTGATGATTATGTGAATAGATTTTGCAGCGAGTGTACAAGTATGGTGGACAGCCGTTTGTTAACGACATTCTCTACACCAACTATGGCTCTACTTTCGAGGACGCCTTTGGCAAGAAGAACGGCAAGGCTCTTTTGTCTGCTACTTCTGGAAGGTATACACAATTAGAATTATATTCCATAAGCGCAATGGGCTAATAAATACTAGTTTGATTGGAATTGGTGAGATTGTTCTGTTACCGCTGGATGTGCTCAAGATCAAGCGTCAGACAAACCCTGAGGCGTTCAAAGGTCGTGGATTCCTCAAGATCATTGCCGACGAGGGATTTGGACTTTACCGTGGATGGGGTTGGACCGCAGCTCGTAACGCTCCTGGATCTTTCTCTGTTAGTATTCCTTGTATATGTGTTGTTTTATTATTGTGTGCTAATAGGTTGCAGCTGTTTGGAGGTAACGCTTTCGCAAAGGAGTACATCTTTGGCTTGACCGATTACGGCAGTGCTACCTGGGGCCAGAACTTTGTCGCGTCGATTTTCGGCGCCTCCGCGTCGCTGATTGTTTCTGCTCCTCTTGATGTTATCAAGACGCGTATTCAGAACAAGAACTTTGAGAACCCCGAGTCTGGATTCACTATTTTGAAGAACATGGCAAAGAACGAGGGTGTGTATTTTTAGATATCTAAAGAGAAGAGAGGAGCTAATGGGATATTATAGGATTTTCGTCGTTCTTCAAGGGCCTTGTTCCCAAACTTTTGACTACTGGACCCAAGCTTGTGTTCAGTTTCGCACTTGCCCAAACGTACGTATACTTTTGATGTGAGGAAGTTGAGACATGTGCTAATTGAGTATTGAATAGGCTTATTCCTGCGTTTGACAAGGTTCTTGCGAAGTAAGGATCAGACACAAGTACAGACAAGAAAAGTTATTGCTTTGCTATAAAGTTGATATAGCGTGAGTTTTGTTTGGATGCCAACTAGACTTATGAGATGTCGATAGCACATGATATATTTTACCTCTCTGATCTCCCTTTTTGTGTACTGAGATTGTATTTTTGCTCTTTGGTGTAATGAGGCGATTTCCCCTTTCTTATTTGTGAATACGATGCGGTGGTGTATGTGTATTTTGTTTGTTTTGTATATAGATATCTGTTTTTTAATACACGTGTGCTCAGTATAGAAACTAGTTGCTGCGTATTAGTACAGATACGTACAACACGTATTGCGTATGCATTCAGCACTCTATAGAATACGACACTACGTGAGCTGAAGGTGGGCTATATCAAAAATTGCATTTTGGAGAAAATCGATTTTTGAGCAAATGCCCCAAAAATTTGGCTTTGAAAGTCCGGCCAAGGGCTAGAGGGGTATGCGTTTGAAGGACAGCCAAGCTTTCGGCATTCTATTTTCTACTGTGTTGTCCGATCAAACTGGAATTCGATTATTGTAGTGCATAATATTGTGTATTTTGTGTATTTACTATGGATATTCTGATAATGATTTCACATAGTACAAAACACAGCACAGCATAGTCAACCCAAAATATTCTTGTCTAAGTAACTGATCTGCGGCACACTCAGTGTGCGGCGTATTCAGGGGTCAAAGTTTAACTTTTAATTTTTTGGTTTGTTCGGGTTTGTGTTTGTTGGGGTTGTTGTTTGCTTTACAGTGAGCGTGTCTGATAATGGACTGCATCGGCGAGCGGAATGCGCATTGATTGCCACTGTGAAGTTGAGTGTTGATTGTAGATGGTGTGTGTGAAGAGTTGTATGTGTAAATATATGTGTGTATAATACTACGCTGCATCAATAACAAAATATCCAGAATTAATAGCTCTGTAGACTTTGGGCAGGTCTTCCAGTTGTTCATTACGTGCGGCTCGAATAGCGTCCTCGAATCCAACTCAAATGAATATTCAATTCAAAACTACTCCTAATAAAAGAATACATACAATATCACAATTTCCCTAGTATTCAAATTCAAAAGACCTACTCGTCTTTCTTAACTGCAGCTGGCTTGACCGTTTTGTCGGCTGCCTTTGCCGGTACTGGTTTGCGGCCTAAAACATAGCTGTCGATCCAGAATCCCACAAAGAGATACGTCAACGGAGCAAGATACAGCAAAATGAAAAAGAGCGCAAAGGTCTGACCAGGATTCGTCAAGCAGCTCGTGTATTGGCCCATACCAGGGTCAAAATAGTACACAAACAAATGACATAGCGCAACACTTCCACCAATTACAAACTGGCAGATCTGCGCTGTCGTGAGTGCACGCTTGATTGCCTTTGGCACAGGAATCTTGAGACCAGTGAGCACGTAGTAAAAGTACATGAGCGTGTGAATTAACGAGTTGAAAACCACAAAGACCCAAATAGGAGGCGACGCAAAGCGGATACCAGCCCACATAGACAACATCGCACCCGCATGGTGATAGGTCTGCAGCACCGACGAGCGCTTGCCCTTTGCAAGAATAATGATCGTATCGACAACCTCGTAAAACTTGGAAAGATAAAACAAAAATCCGTAGTAGCTCAAACCACGGGACCAGATGCCTTCGTTGACATGGCATAATCCACGCCACACACCAGACGAGCTGCGCTCGTGCGAGCGAGCACTCTCGACAATCGTCATAACGAGCGACGAGGTCATGCCCAAGCAAGTCCAGGCAGAGTACACGCACAAAAACAAGTTATGCGCAATCACAAGGTACTTGAACAGCTGGGTGCGAGCAACTCTGGCTGGCTGTGCACCGGGGCCGCGAGAGCGGTTGGCGATGTGCACGCAGGTTGCGTAGACGGTCGCAATGGTCACTGGCACACGGAGATCCATAGTCCAATTGAACGACGAGGCAAAGAGAGAGTCGGCTACAACAGAAAAAAGAAGCCAATGTTAGTATCTTGTAGCTACAACCTCAGATCAACAGTATTTAATGCTGGCAAGAGTGCAGTACGTACCTGGCGGGCCCTGCGGCATCTCAATCCCGACCGGGAATTTGAAGATGATGTGTGGAGGAGATGAGAGCATAGCCGCGGTTGAATTTCCGCGCACTGAAGAAGCCATGCTGTCTCTGTTAAACAACGAGTATAGAAAGACAGTAAGAGACAAAGGAAGAGGAAGGCGGATTCGAGGAAGAGAGCACAAGGAGGAAGAGCAGGAGGAAGCAGGATTATTCTGAGGCTGCGTACTCGGTTGTCCGCGACTCGGATTCGCACTCGGACTGAGAAATGCGATTTAGAGTTTTTGACCTAGCGCCCCGGCATTTATTTGGGCTGCTAGTCGTTGGTTTGTTGAATTGTTCTGGCTATTTTTATTAGTTAGTTCGTTTATAATTAGATCGTGCTGTCGATTGTATTGCATTGCACTAATGTTCTTCTTTAGTTTGCTGTTTCTTGTGTTGGATATATTGTAGCCTCTTAATTCTCTGTAGTTACTGTGTAGTCATTGGGACTTTGTAAATGAGTGAATAGTTCTTCGTTGATGAGCTTTGGCAAGGGTAATTGAGCAACGCCCTTCTCTTAGTCCTATAAAAATATAATCAATCAATCAATCAGCTACTCATCGACGCTTTCCTTGACTCGAACGCGTTCTTCGTAAATCTACTGATTTTCCTAAAATTGATTACTTGACTTTCTTGTCTTCACAGCCGGTCCTCGACAACAGTTTAAGCTCTACATAATATGGTGGGCACCGTCGTCGCTCTGAAGACGCGTCGACGACGCGTCTAGTGAGCCGCACTGATGTCCCAAAGCGGAAGCTGAATCTCAAAAAATCATGTTTACATATGTTTCATATTCTGCTGCCACGCACTCTATAAAATATTGTAAAATAGGAAATAAAATTAAAAAAGTAGTATAATAATTCTATTAAAGCAAAATAATGGTTTCAATAATATAATTTGCGCACTCTATTGACTGTAAAACCAGCTCTAGAGTCGCAATGTTTACATCGGCATTCCTTACCCTAACCTTGGTCTGGATCGTAACTTCCCCAGATCGCGCGTCCTTCCTCTTCTCCCTCTTCTCTCCCACCCCCATTCTCTCTCACTTGATCCCACTCGCCTCTTGCCTCTATATCTCTCATATTTTACTTGAATATTGTTTTATAAAGCTGATACTCTGCTACTTTATTTATCGATTAAAGTAGTCGCGTGTGCTGCGCGCTTGACAAAGCAAGCTGTATCTAACACACCCTCTTCTACCGCTCTCAGCTGAATTTGATGACTCGAATGTCACCGCCATCTGGATCTAGATCAGAAATGCCTATTTCTGTACTATCTACCTCTCATAGTATATCTTTATTGCGAGAGTCGCTCGGAATGCGACCCAGCGACGGTTCTGACAAAAACGATCAAGAGGAGAACCTGCCTTTTTCCACAGCCACTCTGTCCCCTCCTGCAAATGATCCGGACCCAGAAGCAGCTACCCAGACAGATCATTTCCTTACCGAAGGAATACTTGTAACTCTATGCTTTTGGCTTTTCTTTTGTTTGTACCACTCACATCATACGGCGCGTGACCAAAGTCTGCTACCTGCCACTGACCAGCAATCTAGTGTCTCAAACTCCTTTGTGACAAATTCGCTTGATCCACATGGTTTTGGTGATGCTCTAGAAGGATTTTGGACACGAAATAAGACGTCTATGGTGGATTCTTTTGTTGGAGTTTCAGATTTGTTTACTGTTGTCGGATTACCAGATTGCCATGATGTCGAGAGCACGACTGTTTTCGCTATCTTGGAAACGTGCTTTGACTTTCCATCAGATTTTAGAGCCCTTGAAAAGTGCTATTTGGCAAAAACTAGCGTTACAGAACTGCGTCGCCTTACTGACACTGGTCCTAGAGCCTCTATTCCGTTACCCCCAACATTGCTGACAGGAAGACACAAGTTGGAAAAGCATCGCTTTCCTGCGTTCGGCAAATCCTTGTTTGCTCTTGCTGAATATACCATTCCTGTGCACCACTCTGCTGCTGAGCGGGTTATATTGTTTTTGAATGAAGCTGCGGACTACTTCGACAATACAGAAGAGGTTATGAATGTGATATTCGCTCGCCTGAATAATATCGTGATGCGCACGAAATTTGATACACGAATGCGCTTAATCGAAACTAGAAACCGTCTTCAGAAATTTGATCTAATTTTCAATATTTTTTCGATAATTTTAGTATTTTTTGTTGCGCAGAATGTTGCTCTTTTGTGGATCTTGCGAGTGCGAGTTAATCAGATTTTAAGTTCTGCAATGACGCCAGAGCATAAGGATGTTGTTGCTGCTGTGCAACCTGGTCAAAGAGGTTTAGCTGACAATACTCATAATGTTAACAATGCACTTATTGTTGACCGTGAGACTCCGGAGAAGTCATATCCTGTTGCAGTTGTCCAATCTAGTCAAAGTGATATAGCTGATGCGGCTCTTGTCGTGCATGATACATATGCTATTCCTGAGACTCCGAAACTGTCCCCCCCGAAAATCAAAGATGTTGATGAGGCGCTTTTGAAAGGTACAGATTTTGTTCACGAGACTCCGAAGACGTTTCCTCTTGCAAGCGACGATGCTGTTAAAGATGATACTGTCAGTCCGTCTAAGAGTATTACTTCTGACTCTCGAGATGTTAAGTCGGTGGTATTTTCAGATAAAGTGGTCAACTGTGTCGTCAAAAACGAACAGCAAGTTCATGACAGCGGCGCCGAAGAGTCTGATAATCAAGCAAGTCCTAAGAAGAAAACGCGAGGTCGTACATGGGAACAGCGGAATGCGAGTAGACTCCGGAGAGGACTGTCACCATTGCCTGCGCGTAGGGTGCGTACGGATGATACCGAATCTGAGCAAAATTCCGAGGGTGAATCGTCGAAGGAGAAAACACAAGATATGCATACCTCAGCCGATGTTGAAGGAAATCATAACATAAATATTGGTCCATTGTCGAAAGAGATAGCGCAAGCTTTGCGTGCAGCTGCTGTCGACTCTGATCACAACACAAATACTGAATCGTCGCCGAAAGATATAGTCCATCCTTTTTGTGTTGCTGCCGCATCTGAGCACCATAGTGATTCTAAATATTTACCGAAAGAGAAAAGTCGAGACATCGTTGGTGAAAATTTTGTCGATATTACTGCAATTGTTCAGCAGGCAATCGGGTTGAGTTTTACTTCTCCTATTGCCGAAAGAGCTGAAATATCGCTTAATACCGCGCGTGCAACAAGCAAGAGCAAAAAAACTCGCAAATCATCGAATTCTTCTCAGGGATCTCAAAGTAACAATAACAGCAAGACAAAAGAATCGTCACATACAGGTATTACATCGGCCAAGTTACCTGCTGAGAAACCTACGAATTCCGTACCTGTGATAGTGAGAGATGTGAACAAATCGGCCAAAGAACGAAATATCACGAAACTGAACGCACCAAAGACATTGAATAGAGATACCATTCTATTGCCGAACATTGCGCCTCAGAATCCGAATCCTCTTTCTAGAAGCAAACTCATAAAGCTCGTGAGCAAAAATAGTGATGTTACCGTCAAGAATAATACTTTACCGAAAACGACATCGGAAGATCCCGGTCCGGTTTCTGGAAGCAAGCTCATAAAATTGTCTAGCAAACAAAATGATGATGGGACTAAGAATGGATCAGCAAATTTCCTTGACCGTTTAAGTGGGCCGGAGCGAGCTATTTTGGAGAAAAATGCAAAGAAAACTGGTCGAAATTTATAAGGCTATCACTATGCTGCCTCTGGCAATAGTTTTTTTTTGTGGCGATTTCAGGCAGATGCCCGATCTTCAACGGCTACTCTTTTGTTCAACTTTTCGTTTTGAGTAGAGTTGCTTTATTGCGTGTAAAGGACATGCTATAGGCATTCCAACTTCCCTGTGAAAGGGAGTGAAATGCTGCTTGTGAACTGAGATGCGAAAGTTAATACCCTTAAGATTGTCATCGAGCTGTTTATACCTTTGCGTCAGTTTACGATATTAAATTTTATCTTATGCTTTCGCTGTTCAGGCTGTGAATACACTGCGGCCTCCTTTTTATGTGTTGACATTACGACATGTCGTCTGCGCAGCTTGCTTACCACCTGGAGCGCCAAATGCGAACGATTATTACAATCACTCTGATCTGATTATAAGCCGACGAGATCAAGAAATGTTTTCAGATCAAGGTTTGCTGAGTTGATTCTGTGGTTGTTATTGCTGTTAACGATGATGTAAATAGATTGTTGATTATACTTCTAAAGATACAAATTGCTTTAATTGCGTCACGTCCGGACGGAGAAGCAATATCATAGAACTCGAATAAGTTCCTAATTTTTTTTTGTAAGATCATAGGAATTACTATATCTACTAGACATCTATGTATCTATCATATGAGAGGGCTGTACGCGACATTGAATCTATACATTACACCGACTAGATAAGTATTACATGAACAAAGATAGTATGAAGTAAATGAGATGCTATAATAATGCGCTCGCAATGTGTACAAACAGCACACCATACAGTACAAGAGAAGTAGTAAAGAAGAAGTATGAAAGCAAGGTGAATAAAGTCCCAAAAACGCCATTAAAACCACAACTATGAAAAAAATGACATGCTAGAGTGTTGCATGTTTCTGATATATAAAAAAGAAATGAAAGAAATGTTATAAGAAATAATCTGCTGCTGGTTTTTTTGCTGGCATGCCTTTCGATTCTTGCGGAGCCGCTTCAAAGATTTCGTAAGTTCGTCCTAGGTTTTCGTCGATGGTGAGGATGGCTGCGACGTTTCCGCATCTGTAACAATAGTTAGGAGCCGACCATACTGTTACTATCCCGCCGTCAAACATTTCTTTGTATCCTTCCATGACGAGTTGGTGAGCGCGCGCGATTAGGGAGATGTTGTTTTCGTGGTTAAATTCTTTGACTTTGTCGGCTCCAAAGAGAAAACCAGCGCCGCGCGGGGATACACCCCAGCCGTCTATATCGTCAGGGTCGGACCAGAGAAGATCGCACATTGCGCCTTCGTGGGGAACTTCTTGTTTGCGGTCGATGAGTCTGATTTGGTCGATGCTTTTGACAGCGGGGCTGAGGCCGCCGTGGACGCAGAAGACGCCGCCGAGACCGCCGACGAGGGCGCCGAGGGAGAGGTAGTCGAAGACGTCGCAGCAGTAGCGCCAGACGTTTGCGGAGCCGTATTTGCGGATGCATTCGTCGTAGAAGCCGTAGACGGTTGTGATTTGGCGGGATTCGTGGTTGCCGCGGATAAGAGTTATTCGGTCTGGGTAGCGAACTTTGAGGCAGAGGAGAAGAAGGAATGATTCAAGGGAGTAGAATCCTCGGTCGACAAAGTCGCCTACATGGGCATTGTTAGAGATGCGCGCAGAAACAGGAGAGATTTGAAAAGAGAGCATACCGAGGAAGAGGTAGTTTGTATCGGGGCATTGTCC
This sequence comes from [Lipomyces] yamanashiensis, assembly GCA_030572775.1. Classification (NCBI taxonomy): domain Eukaryota; kingdom Fungi; phylum Ascomycota; class Lipomycetes; order Lipomycetales; family Lipomycetaceae; genus Myxozyma; species [Lipomyces] yamanashiensis. Next base: position 167,161 of record JAJMBS010000021.1, read on the forward strand.
GCCATGTTCGAATAGTGTTATCAGATCATGAAATTGTCCGTGAATATCACCACATATCTATTTGGTCAGTACACAAATCATTCTATCGTAGGAGTGAAATAAACGTACTGTAACGGGAGTATCGACTATCTGTACGTTGCGTTCTTCGATCAGCAACTCTTGCGCTCGGGCACATAAGTCTCGTACTTGATCTTCCGGTATGATTTGGCAATCTTTCAACAACTCAATAGCTCTATTCCAGCAAGTTAGCCTGTCTTGTTGAACAACATGATAAATAACGAGAAAGGGGGGGTAGCTAATAACATACTTGTCAAGATCACTCATGGCGCGGTTGTGTGAGGATAACCACCCTCGTCGTCTAAGAAAAGATTTATTATCCCGTGGAGAAGGGATCGTGTGTCCACTTCTATCGCTGACGTAGTCTCTGTGTATATCAGTAGTGAGATCGTCTATAGGAAGAACTGTAGAATGTTTTTTGTTCTTTGGTCTTGGTTCTGTCTGCGGAGATGTTCGCGCTTTCGTTCGCGCGCGAAGCCCCTAAATTGAAACAGAGAAAAACAACTGTAAGCGAAGACAAGAACAAAATCAACAGATTCTCAACCAACAATCGAAACACTTCTTCACAGAAATACAGCTGTTCTCTAAAAAAAAAAGCGCAAATGAGTAAACAAAAGACTCAAGCTCTCTTCTTTATCTCCTCTTCCAACTCTTCTTCTTCGTCTTCCTATCCTGACTCGTTCGTTTCTTTCGCCAACGGCGCGTGCAACTTTGGCGCGCGCGCGATGAGCTTGGAAACTGGGCGGCTATGCTGTTTAGTCATCTAATTCACATATTTAAGGGTATTGTGTCGCTTTAAGATAACTACGTGGATAAGGTAGATATATGATATAGAGTATGTACTGTGAAGAATAAGCGTAATACTGATAAACAGCATGAACTGAAAAGTAGCAAGAAAAACGAAAAAAAAAACGAAAAAGCAATATTCCCAGAAACAAAGAAACCAATAAAAAATCATTACCAACCATTACTCTGAAAACAAAAACACTCCATGTATTCTATTATTGAATGCAAGAGCAACCATGATCTAATCTATGTATATGTATAAACCCGTAAATAACCTTTCATAAACCTATGCAGATGGTAACCGTCCTCCCCATTCCAAAACCTCTAAACTCATAACAACCATAACCATCGTGATAGGCAGCGTCAGAACGACGTAGCCCCAGAACAAGATCGCGGTCATTTCGCGCTCAAAGACTTCGTTAAGTTGACAGATCTGACTGAGCTGGATCGCTGGTGGTGCGGTTGTCAGAAGGAATAAGACGACAAGGAAGATAGGGTCGTCGACGATCGATACTGTCACGAATTTTGCGACCAGCGCTAAAACAGGCAAGAGTACGATCGACGGTAGGAGCATGCGAGCCAGTAACGAGGCGGTTACTATCCGTTTGAAGTTTGGCGAAGGTGCCGCTATGCTATCGTCCGGATACAGATTTCCGCCGAGGACGACAAGGATTAGTGGCACAGCCACTTGCGAGGTCTGGGTGATTGCGGCAGTGAATGTGTTTGCGATGAATCCCTCTGGTGTTTCGAAAATAAGCCGTTGTAAAGGCCGTATTGTTGCAATTAAAAGACCGAGAAACATTGACCATAAAGGTGGATTCATGTACGAGTTGAGCTTGCGCAGCACCTTCATTGATAAACGTACGACAGGTGTTTGTAGCAGGGCAAGCCGCGAGTCATGGTTCGATCTAAACGAGACATTAAAAGATGGTAAAATGCCAGATGCAAAGGTTCTTTGCGGATGGTATGGCTCTGGTCGGTAGAAGTGCGTCGTTCCTTGCTCCTGTTCCGAGTATTCCGCGCCAGTTACCTCGGCGGTGTAGTCGTGCGGGAACAGCGATTTCGTATTCATGGCAATGGATTCGGTTGACGTGTCTGGCGACTCGTTTCTCGAGATAAGTCTGGCTGCTTCGCGCGCACTGCCTGGTGATACTGTGTCAATAATGCTGGCGTTGTCGGCGTCGTCGAGAGTGACGGTGGTGGACGAGCTCGACGAGGTAACGTCGGACGAGGCGTCGGGGTTCTTAGCGAGAAGAGTGTTGTATCCCCAAGACCAACGTAGCATCTGACCAAGTTGTTGAAAGATGAGCAGGTAGAGAATACCTCGGGAGGCGACATTCTCCGCGGTATCGTTCGGAATCCATCGCAGGGCGGGTAGTGTCTGCGCGAGCGCAATTGTCAAAGATACCGGTAGCGAGTTGGAATTTCCAAAGACCGCCATGGCAATGACGAAATTAGACTCTCGTCTGTTGAGATGGTTGATCCTGCTAAGGATCACGCCGGAGAAGAAGGAGACACCAGTGGTGATGACGAAGAGGACGGGGATGATGGCCAGATCAAATAGTTTGTCTGCGGATATGGCCGATGCGAGCTAATTTTGTTAGCGATTTGTGGAATGATGATGCAAAATAAATAAAAAGTACAAACTATGGGAAGAATAAATACCTTGACAAAGATCAAACATGGTGTAAATATTTGAACGTTGAGCTGTGAGATGTGTTTCTGAAGCGATGGGTTGAGAAGGCGCGCATGGGCAGCCCAGAAGCCCAAGACACAGACGCAGACGACTTGGACTACCGCCTGGAAGGTGAGGAAGGAGAGATTAGCATATGAAGGGTGATTATGCTCAGCCATCCTCTAGACGAAAGAAGCTAGAGGAAGATGGTACGATGAGAGGAGGATGAGGAGGGAAGAGGAGGGAGGAAGGTGAAGTGATATGATTAGCGTTGAGTGGCGGCGGTGAACCCTATCAGGGCGATGACGAACACACAGCCACGTTGTGATGTACGCTGGTTACTATGGTATTATTATTATAATCGAGGATTGGTTTGAAGTATTGATTAGAATGATATTGAGTAGTTGTAGAGATGTGATTATTGAGGTGGTGAGTGGACAGGTGTTGTTTTGACTGGGAGTCAAGGGGATGAGGTCATTCGTGGCGCTAGTTGAATAGATAGCAAGTTGCAGTTACTATGCGATATAATGTGCAGTATGTAGTAATAACTACCGATACTGTAATACTATAGTTAATTCTATAATTTTAATATATAATACTAATTGTAATACTAACTGTGGTAGAATAACAATATCAATAATATAGTAATCACTTAGTAATCCGGGCACGCGCTCAGGCACGCGCTTCTCTTTGGCTGTCGTCTGTCTTATCATTCCTTTTTTGACTCTTTTTCATCTTCTTTTCTTCTTTGCTTCTGTTTGAAAGATCGACACATTTTTTTGACGTTTTCCTGCTCGTCCATCGAGCCGCACTCTCACAGGCACACTCCTTGTTTTTTTTTTTTTCTATATTGCCGTCTGTTTACTGCTTTTTGTACAATTATATTCTATTATATTATTATACTACTCTTCTATTCTACAGTCTCTATAACAACAACAGCTCTCAAAATCGTCCAGGGACCACCTTCCAAATCCGGCTAGCGCGTGATCGCTTAATTTGAGGGTTAGGGTGTTATTTGCTGCGTCCTTCCGTTGCTCGGCTGTTCCTCGCCTCTTCTAAGACTCTGCTTCCCCAGCTGTCTTTGCCTTTCTTCCCCGATCCATTTTTTTCCCCCCCTTTTTTACAACACCCCAACTGCCGCTCATAGTAGCTACAGTTGTAGTCGTTGATGCCTCCTGCGGTCCTTCAGCAGCCTCCTGCTGCAACTCCTCAACTAGTCCAGATGCAGAACCCCAATGGCGCTGCGCCGCCCGTCGCGGCCTATGTCAAGCTCCAGGCCGTCAACGAGCAGGCCTGGCTCTCCATCGGTATCCCTTCCCTTTTCTTCCTATTTTATTCGTTTTTCAATTCAATAGACTTGATTCTCCTCTTTATCATCACCTACTAACTCCCTACTCCTAGGAAACATCGCCGACATGATGGGTGACCACGACCGCGCGGTGCATGCTTACGAAGCAGTCCTCCGCCACAACCCATACTCAATACCCGCCATGTCCGCTATCGCAAACATCCTCCGCCAGAGAGAGAAGTTTGACCGTGCCATCGAATACTACCAGTCCATCCTCTCCTTCTCCCAGGACTCCGGCGAGACATGGGGCGCCCTCGGCCACTGCTATCTCATGATGGACGACCTCCAGAAAGCATACTCCGCCTACCAGCAGGCCCTTTACCATCTTCGCGATCCCAAAGAACCTAAACTCTGGTACGGCATTGGCATCCTTTACGATCGCTACGGATCGCTCGAGTACGCCGAAGAAGCCTTCACCCAGGTCATGGCCATGGACCCAGCCTTTGATAAGGCAAACGAAATCTACTTCCGTCTTGGAATCATCTACAAGCAGCAACTCAAGCATGACCTCTCCCTACAATGCTTCAAATACATCCTGCACAACCCGCCTCGTCCTCTCACCGAGATCGACATTTGGTTCCAAATCGGTCACGTCTACGAGCAATGCAAGGACGTAGGTTCAATCTCTCCCTTATTTACCCTTCCTCACTAACATCTTTTAAAATAGTACAAAGCAGCCAAGGAAGCTTACGAACGCGTCCTTCTCGAAGATCCTCACCACGCAAAGGTCCTCCAGCAGCTCGGCTGGCTCTACCACCAGCAAAACTCTTCCTTTGCCAACCAAGATCTGGCCATCACCTACCTCACGAAGTCTCTCGAGGCAGATGGACAAGATGCCCAGTCTTGGTACTTGCTCGGTCGTTGCTACATGACTCAGCAAAAGTACAACAAGGCCTATGAAGCCTACCAGCAAGCCGTCTACCGCGAGGGCCGTAACCCGACTTTCTGGTGCTCGATCGGTGTTTTGTATTACCAGATCAACCAGTACAGGGATGCACTCGACGCCTACTCACGTGCTATCCGCCTTAACCCGTACATATCAGAGGTATGGTACGATCTCGGAACACTCTACGAGTCATGCAACAACCAGCTCTCGGACGCTCTTGATGCGTACCAGCGCGCTGCCGAACTTGATCCCAAGAACACGCACATTCAAGCTCGTCTTGAGCAGCTTCGCAACCCGCAAGCGCAGGCTCAGAATGGCGCTCTGCAGCCTGGCCAGCCACCTGCTCCACGCCCTCACGATCCTCAGGCCTACCAGACCGCGCCATCGGGGCCGCCGACTCCGCGCTGGAATACAAATATGAACGGCCAGACGCAGCCACCTCCCGGTCCTCCTGGCCTTTCCGGTCCCGCAAGACCGTCCGTTGCTCCTCCCAACCCGCTCGCTCACCAGGGACCTTTGGGACACCAACCTCATCAGGGTGCCGCGCCGATGTCATCTTACCCACCTCCTGGTCAGAGTCAGTCTCAGCAGCAGCTCCCGCCACCCCCCGAGCAGTCTTCGTCGGCGATGCCCCAGTACCAGCCTCCGCCTTTATCCTACAGACCCCCGGAGGCTTCTGGTGTTACCCCCACCGCCTCTGCTGCTGCAACTCCCGCTGCCGCCGAGCCACCTTCCGCCACTTCGTCGTCAAGCAACGTTGCAGCGCTGCTCAACGCATCCACCAAGCGTCATCGCGAATGGGAAGACGAGCAAGGTTCAGACCACAAGAAGCAGGCCACCGAAGAAGCCAAGCGCTCGCCCGCTCCGCCCGCAACGGCACCAGCCGACGTCAAGATTCCTGCACTTTCTTCGATCTACGATGCGGCCGCGGAAGGCTCTCTTCCCCCCGTCTCTGCTCCTGAGTCTGCTCCAGGCGCTACTGCTGACACACCGTCGCTTCCCTCTATGCAGACAAATCTCAACGACAAGTCGTCGAAAATTGATCTTCCAAAGGTTGATGCGTCCGTGGTAGCTTCTGAACCATCGCTTCCATCGATCGCGGCGAATCTGTCTTCACTTGCGTCTGCTGCTCTAGCCGCACCGCCATTAGCCGCGTCTTCTACCCCGACCACGCCGGCTCCTGTCGCAGCTCCTGCAGCAGCTCCTGCTAAATCGAGCTGGTTATCGAGTGTGACAGGACCTTCTGACTCGGAGACGTCGCCTGCTCCTACCCCATCTGCGTTGAAGAAGAAATCCTCTACTCCCATTCCTGAGCCTGCGAAGGAGCCTGCGAAGGAGAAGACAGCCAGCCCTGCTCCTCCTGCAGTTGCTTCTCCCAAGCCTCCAGTTGCGCTGGTCGTGGACGAGACTCCGCAGAGAAAGGTTGACGAGGATGAGGATTATGACGATGAAGAAGAGGATGAGCCGGCAGCTCCCCCTTTGACTGCCTCTGCCGCCCCGGCTACTGCTGCAGCTGTTGCCTCGAAGGTCTCCACCCCTGCTGCAGCCGACACCGAGACTGACGGGGATGTCGAGATGGAGGATAAGCCAGGCGAGCCAGCTGAGGAAGAGAAGTCGGTCAAGGATGAGGAGATGAAGGATGCCCCTAGCGCGCCTACTCCTGTTCCTGCCGCGTCAACTCCTACCCCTGCTCCTGCTGCTGCTGCGACTCCTACGCCTGTCTCGGCTGCTGCAACTCCGACCAAGGCAAGTACGCCTGCTCGTAGTGTATCAGCCGAACCAGCGCCTCCTGTTAAGGAGAAGACGGCTGAAGTTGCTAGTAAGGCTGAGGGGAAGAGTGAAGAACCCAAACCGTCGATGACTGATTCAGAGAAGATAAGCGATGCTGCTGTGCCTGCAAAGCCTGAATCTGAGTGAAAGTCTTGAAAGATGATATTGTGTTCTGCGGCGAGTTTCTGATCCTGTCTGTCATTATTTTACTCTTGTCTCCACTATTGTAATAGTAGTACGAAGAGAAAAGTGATACGAATTGAACTGGATGCAGTGAGTAGTTTGAAATAAGAAAATATGTTAGTTTGTATAAGAGGGTTTTGTTTACGTTTGTAATTTTAATCATTTACAAGATGAATCGTGTAGTCTCTATAGATTTAGTAGCCATGTAGATGATATTCAATTGCGTTTCTAAATTGGTTACCACGCCTCCCACATCTGCGGTCCCATCGACACCAAACGATTGAAAATCATATCTCGATCCTCAATAGCGTTGATGATATACTTTTGCTTCCTGGTTCCGAAGTCAACGGTAATAGACAATCCATCCTTGACATTTCTCTGTAAAGCCCATCCGGCGAGCATCTCACTTTTCCAACCTAACCCGCCGACTTTTTCGATTTCAACTATATTGTTGATCGAAAATGCGAATGCTACATCGGCTTCGTTTGAATTGCGCCACATCGAACCTTTGATGAATCCGCAACACATGCGTTCGCTGTCTTCGGAACTGTAGATAAAGATGTTTCCGCGTTTTCCGTTATACCGAGCGTTGCATTTAACGGGTGTGCGAAGACGCGGTTCGCTGTCAGATGAAAAAACACCGAGTCGCGCTTTCGAAGCGTCGCTGCGGCCGACTTTAGCCTTGACTTGGTCGACGGCGAGCATTGCCGAGACAGAGAATTTAGCAGCGTGTCTTGCGGCAGAGAGTAATCGACGACGTTTCGTGCCGCTGGCGGGCGGTGTACTCGAGCCAGTCGTACTCGCACCAGACCTCCTAGAAGCAGACTCATCCCGTCCATACTTAACCGAGTCAACAGTCTCGTCATCATTACCGGCAAGGTTTTTTCCTGTTTCTTTGATATCGCTGTCTTCGTCTTCGGGTTGGTTGGCTTCAGCGGGCTTGTCGACGTAGGCGGGGAGGATTTGACGACGAAGCTCAGCTTCGCGGAGTAAAGCAAGTGCGAGCTGTGCGTTTGTGGGGACGCTGTAGAAGACAGTGCTAAGATATTTTGTTAGATCCATCTGATGATTATAAGTTGTCGGTATACATACTTGCGCGGTTCGAGAAGCTCCAGCCAGCGAGGATACGTCTTGTTCAGATACGTAAGCATTATGGTAATAATAGGTCCTCCAAACATTGCGAATCCAAACGCAAATCCGGCTGCTTTGCTGACCATGTAGGCAGAAACAAATCGTAAACCGAATGTAATGCCTAGTAAGATCAACCCAAATCGATTGCGTGGCCAGGTATCAAACGGCTTAACTGGAGAAAGTGCACTAACAGATAAGTTAGCTCATGTTGTGCTACAATTCAAGGTAATGACATACTTTCCAGCTCTCTCCCATCCATCTGATATATTAGAAACAATATGCATAATCGGCTGCAACGACGACCAAACAGCATCCTCCATAGGCTTATTCGTTTCCCGACTCACGGCAGAGGGTGTACCGTGAATATACGTCGCTTCATCGTTCATAGATCTAGCTGCAAGTGCAACTGGATCCATTGTCTTGTCGGTGGGATTGACGGTCGGGGGTTTGTCTTCGCCTTCGACTGTCTCGCTGTTATTTTGTCTGCCTAGAGCACTGCGAACGACAACGGCAGCAATGCTAGAGACGAAACTATGCGCCTCCATCTCAACCGCTTCACCTTTCATCCCTTCAGAACCTCCTGTAGCGCTGTCTTGACTTCCTACCTTGCCCGCAGGTGGGGTTTGTGCTTCACCTGTCTCGGAGTTGACGATAGATAAAGGAGCGGGAGGGAATAGAAGTAAGCGAATTGGGGGAAAGACGACGAGTGCCACGAGAATGCTCATTAAGAGCAAGCCCACGCAGTCAAAGATCCATGCGGTGGAGTAGACCTTGTCATACAGTTAGTGTTGCCAGATCAAGGCTTGAGCAAACGTTTGTAGCTTACAGCGCAGAACAATGTAGTACGGATTGTTTCCTTCCATGATCTGATTCTAGCAATATGTTTAACGGCACTGAGCATTCCGATTATGACGGTCATATAAAATCGCTCGATTGTCATTCGAAGCTTATCTGGAGATCTGTATTCCTCGTTGGAGGCGACGTTGATGTCAATGCCGCCTGCAGGAAGTTCGTTTGTGATTTGAACGTGTTGGATTTGCTAAATCATTGCTTTATGTCAATTTCACTGCCTTCGTGGACTTTTAGTATAAGGATTGGCACTTACCTTGTTAAATCTGCGCAGTAATAGCCACAAAGTTTGACTTGGCACAGAGTGAATATGAGGACGATCCGGCGACGAATCTTCAAACCGCAATCTCCTCGACTGATCCATCACCAGCGCATGCAACTTCCCCTCAAGTTCTCCCAGTCCTGGACCAAAGCGGTATTGCGCTTCAGTCTCGTCGATGACATTCTCTTCGCCTGTGGGTTCAGTGAAGCTGCTGGTGTCGCTGGCTGGCATCATGATTGAATTATCTGTAGAGGTAGGCGAGAGGTCTGCTGCCTCTATTACACTCTGGATACCATCTCCAGATGTAATTGTAGCCATGTCGCGTGAGAGGTTGTAGATAAGTGTTCAGACGGCTATTGATACAGTATCTGTAGAAGATAACAAAGAATCTCGTTATCTGTGAATACCAACTCAAATCAAAGCCTTCTTTGAGAAGGAATTGACGATATCCAAACAGCAGTTCATTCCGCAGGGTTTATATCTCTTTTTTTGTTCTCTGCTCGTAGAAATTCAATTCGCTGCGTAGAGCTGCTCTGATAGGAAACGCCAGGGTTCATCAACCTTGGTCTACGCGTATCCACTGTTTGATCGCCGCACAATGCCATTCAAGAACGGTGACGTCAGCAAATACACACAAAACCCTTACTTAAATGTCAGCGGCTGCCCAGCCAGGTGCACACAAAAGTGTGAGCGTTGCCACCTTTTAACATTGGAACAACTCTTCTTACACAGTTCAGCTGTTGAGGAACTGATCACCAGACCTGGATTCTTTGTTTACTGTCAATAATGGCCGTATAAGCTAAGCTATATTTGAAAGAATAACTTGTATACAGCTTTTGTTTTCGTTTTAGTGGACCGTGGTAAGTAGCCCATCGAAAGGGGTGGCTACCTGTATAAATATCCAGCGGGATCTCTACCCATCCATCAACATCATCTTCGATACTTCTCAGTTCATCTTTGCTAGTGTATCTTTGACTGTTGAGCGCAAAAGAAAGTAGTATACGGAATTTGCGGGTTGTATTTTTATTTGATTTCATCGAGTGTTTGGAAGCGCTTTGAGAGCATTCTTTCCGTGTTTGTTTCATCGCAGCTTTTGAGTGCTGTTTGATCTTAATTTTTAATCTGAACTGGAAATCAAAAGAGGTCTCAATCTATTGCCTTGAAATCTTTGGTGTTGATTACTCTCGTTCACCTGTGCTATATTGGATCTTCACTTGCACTATTATATCTGTCCGGCTAAGAGGTCGACACTCAACATCATCTAATATCATTAATATCATGGTTTCAGCACAGCAAGAAGAGCTGGAAGATATCCGGCAAGAATATGCCACTTCACTAGAAGAACTCACATTCAACTCGAGACCAATCATTTCAAATCTGACTGTTATTGCGCAAGAGAATATGCAAGCTGCTGAGGTTATATCGCGTGTCATAGAGGATCATATAGGTAAAGTAAGTTGCACACTCCTCTTTTTTTGGTTTAAATCTCTTTTTCGTTCTTTTCGTTTCTTGCTTGAGAATCTACTGCTTCTTATGTGTTGCGGTTGGCATTATGGAGCTACGGGCTACCCTTTCTGGAGTATCCTCTATTTTGTGAATTATAAGTAGTTCCCTATTTCTACGCTCGTATAATGTAATGTCAAGATGACTATAGACCTTTGTAGACGTATATTATATACTTAGTATATATACAAAGCTAGAGGATAAATGGGGAGATTTTGAGAGAAATGTTGAATGTACGAAATAGCGAACGAAAAAAGAAAAAAAAAACAAAACAGAAAAAAAATATTCTTAATCATTCATCTTTGCTTTTGAGATTCTTACTAACTTGTCTTCTTTTCGAATTAAAGTGCGCACCAGGTCATAAACTGCCGGTCCTTTATCTTCTAGATTCAATATGCAAAAATGTCGGCAGTCCTTATACAACATTTTTTGGTCGGAATCTATACCGTACCTTTACAGATGCGTACTCGCTCGTCAACGACGCGATCCGGAAGAAAATGCATGAATTATTCCAGACTTGGAAGCAGCCAGTGCAAAATACAGGCCAGCCTCTGTTTGCTCACGAGCCTTTGAGAAGGATAGAGAGTTATTTGACAAAGGCGCGATCGGCAGTGTTGGAAATCAAACAACAGCATCAACAGAGTTATAACCCTCCATTTCGTTCAACTCCACCTCCCGGACAGGCTAGACCTGCGTATACTGCTGGACCAGAGTCATCCAGGACGGCGGCGTATCCGCCTAAATCAGCACCGCCTGCTGCTACTGGGTATACATCGTATACACAAGCAGAAACCGGAAGTGGATATCAAAGCTATGCAGCTGAAGCCAAGCCCGCATCTCCGGCGCCGGTCACTAAGGATAGTCTGAAGGCGGAATTGAGTGCGTTGATTGAGCTTACGCGAGAGAAGATTGAAGATAATCCGGGGGATGTGGATGCGGGGACTCATTTATCTGCTCTCACACAGCTATTCCAAATTGTATCGACATCTAATCTCCCTCTAAATCAACTTCAAACCATCAAAAATGAGCTAGATGTGCTAGCAACCGATCTACGCCGATATAAGAATAACAAGCGGAAAGCCGAGTCTGATCCCGTCAGTCAGCCAGCGAAGCGTGCCTGGAACTCTCCACGACTGGATCAGCAGGCGCCTGCTTGGAATCCACCTGCTCCTGCGGTGACTTCGCAACCGATGTTTGCCCAGCCTGCTCCTGTATCTGCTGCACCGCCATTGAATATCGCTGGTATACAGCCTGATCTACTTGCTCAGCTTTTGGCACCACCAATGCCGCAGCAACCACCAGCACAGCAGTTCAATACAAATACAAATCCACTAGCTGCCGCGCTGGCTGGTATTCCCGGACTCGGATTACCGGCAGCGCAACAACAGTTTCCACAGGTGTCTGCGACTGATGCCGCGGCGTTATTCGCTTCACTTATGAGCTCGGGATTGATTAGTGCTGCTCCAGCGAAACCGGAGAATAAAGTCCTGGAAAAGATAATGGGTTCTGATATCGAACTATCCAACAAATTCATTCAAAAGTATGTAGTCTTTGTTTGGGTTTACTGCAACAAGATACTAACATTGTAACTTAGACCGCGATCTGATTTAGTTTTTCTTCTTTATGACTCTCTTCCGCTTCTTTGCAGCACCTGCGGTCGCCGCTTCGCTGATACAGATCGAGATCGCAAAGTCCGAGATGCGCATCTCGACTGGCATTTCCGCGTAAACAAGCGCTTGCGCGATGACACTCGCGGTCAGAGTCGCAGCTGGTATCTAGGCGAAGTAGCGTGGATTCAGTCAGCTGACGCCGACGCCGATGTGAACCCGGACGATATTAACGACGGGCAAGAGAAAGCTGGAGTTGATGGTGGTGATGCGAGTGCGGCCGAGCAGGCGAAGAAATTGCAAGAAGTTTCGCAGCGGTATATATCGACACCCAAAGACGCGACTGTGGTTAACACGCCTTGCCCTATTTGTATGGAAAAGTTTAAGACTGTATGGAGCGAAAAGGCAGAGGACTGGGTATGGATGAATGCAGTCAAGAACTCGAATGGCAAGATCTATCATGCTACATGTGCACTCGAATGTGGACTACTTTGAGATCATTCATTGCTTTGCCATTTGTATATTTAGAATCGGGTTCCATGTCTGTTTGGTTTTTGGCTGCATTTTTGCATTTAGTAGCTGATTGTCGCTTTTATGTAAGGCGTGTTGTTTGGTAAAAGTAAATACAAACTAATTCAAAGTAAATCTCTCTGCAGAATATTGGTCATTTGTTAGTAAGTTTAGAGTTTAAAGATTTCACCGCGTCCTGGTCAGCATCATCCCAAGTCAACAGCTCTTTGAACGCTGAGTACACAGCAGCACACAGTCCAGCTCTCTCAATGTCAGACGAGCAGCCAGAACGGCGTCCGAATCCGCGAGGATGGCGGCCTCCGGTAGCTCCATACGACCCGTACGATCCAGCCGACCTGCGACCGGCGGAGGGATATCCGTCTGAATATAACGAGCCGATATCGAAGAACTGGCGGGTTCAGGCCGGAGAGAATCCTAATTATCGAATGTTTGTCAATCGGATGCGGATGGGAATGTTTCCTGGAAGCGCACCGCCTAGTGATTTGTACTTTGGCAGGCTGAAGGTTTTAAGGAAGGTGAAGAAGGGAGGATTTCTTGACGGAACGCATTACGCTAGTTTGCTTCTATGTTCTGGTATGTCTTTTTATGAGGAATTGCTGGTGTGGTTATTAACGAGAGCGATGATTTTAGTTGTTATTGGATATGGCACATTTTTCTACCGCTGGAATGACGGATACAACAACGTTTTCTCCGGGGTAAGATTTCTAATTCCACTTGCTGATGATGTATATACTAACATTGCGTGTAGCCGTACCGATTCCAACTACGAGTCCGCAGATTTCTAGGCGGCAAACTAACTCGCGAGCAAGAAGACGACCTTCAACGGATAAGATATCGCAAGCAAGCTGATCGCGTTATCGATACTGCTACGGTTAATACCTCGGACTTTGAAGGGTCGGAGTGGGCTCTTGAACGGCCGCGTCGGTCACATATGTTGGAAGCTGAACGTGTTAGACAAGAGATGGAAGAGCTGGCTTTGATCGCCCGCGGTCCGCTGCCCAACGAAGAAGACGTGAGAGTTGCTCATGTGCCGACGGACGTTACAGAGTCTTCGGGATCGAGAGGGAAAACCTGGTATCAGTTTTGGAAGAGATAATTTGTGTAAATAGGGCAGCTTTTTTATATGTATTTGTATATATGTGTGTGAAAGTTATATAGACGGTGTTTTAAAATGTTTGAGAGTAAATATATCAACTATTACAGTAGCAAAACGATATAAAGTATAATGCACAGTCAACAGCAGATAGCAACAAAGACTGTTAAGTATTGTACCAATAAGGCCCAAAGTAGTAGAATCGCTTAGTTTTTTTTGTCGTAATTTTATGCAGTAACAGCCAACTTATGCAACAATTCTATCAAAACGTAGTAGCAGCATGGATAATCGCATTTCATCGAAGAGCAAAGTTCGTTAACGAATAGCTTGGGCCGGATTCTTCTCGATACCCTCGCACAGTTCTAGAATATCGCTTCCGAAAATACCGTTATCCCAATCAGAAAGTCTGGTTATTCCATTTTCGTCCCAAAAGTCGTAAAACCTCACTGTTTCATCGCTGGCTGCAGTACATACTTTGCCGCCGCCAGGTGACAGAACGGCGTGTAAACATCTAATGTCTTCTTGCCATGGACTTTGGATGATTGGACGACAATCTGGGTAGGAGTATATAGCCATTCGGATAGCATGCTCAGGATTCGCATAGCCAAAAGTGGCAACTATCTCGCGAGAACTGCGCGACCATAGAAGTGAAGTTACTTGAGCGTTAGTATCGAACGAGGTGACGAGAGATCCAGATTTCGTGTGCCAGAACCTGATTGTGCGATCATTACTTCCGCCTCCTGCGCAAATAAAAGTCAGTAGAATGATCATAAAGAAAGATAGGATCTGCAGTTATAATTCATTATATACCGGTGGCTAAAAGAGACGGCGACCATGGGCAGTAAGCCAATGCCTTGACGGCCGCACGATGATCCCACCGATATCGAGGGGTGGCGGCAGGGCCATCTGGCCCGACGTCCCATATAGTACAGGTATTATCGTTGGCTCCGACGGCCATCTGCGTTCCTGTGGGGTTAAATGCGATACCTATATTGTGTACCATAAAAATTAGATCTGCCTATCATAAGCATCAAGTCAGAGGAAATAGATAAAACAAACCACAAATTTGCTGATTATGGCCCTTGATCCTGCCAATCATCTCCAGCGCATATTGACTATCCAATTTATCCGAAGGCCGTACTACGAATCGTAAAATCTCACCCATCTCGTCGCCGGCGTATACTTCCATAGCGCGAGATGTGACTGGCATGGGTCGCCAAGCAAAACAGCAGAGGCCGACGGTATGGTAGAACTCGGCTTTAGGACGATCTCTAGGTGAGCCCCAGCACGATATCGAACCATCCATGCGGCCGATAATGAGAGATATCCCATCAGGCGCAAACGAGATACTAGATACAGGCGAGGCAACCCATTCTGGAAGAAGCACTGCTCCGCTGCTTTCGGTCCATATGTAAACTTCATGGTTGAGACCTACGGCGAGATCGTTGGTAGTGACTGACCATGAGATGAGGTTGGTGTAAAAATCGTCCCGTAATCCAGGTGCATCGAGTACACTATTGCCGGTAAGTATACGAGCCTGTGAATGTAAGTGGACAAGTACATACCGGAATGGAGCATAACTCAAGATTCGCTTAAGAGCCTTCTTTCTAGGCGGCGACGCACCGGATTCCCTATCTTTACGTCTCGCAGGTTTCGTCGATGCGCCAGCCAACACGAGCGACATATCAGCGGCACTTACGCCTCGTTCGCGATCAGCAAGTTCGTTACGAACTGCGCGTTGCTCGTCGAGGACACCGTCATGCGAGAATGACTGGCTATGGTGAAAATGGAAAATTCTATCGGTCGCAGCTGGTGCCTGAACCATGGACGAACCTACTATCCCGAGCGCGCTGGCGATGATTTGGCCCGCGTCTGGAGTCTGGCGAACTGTAGGTGTCGAACCGGGAGGTGGATGGCGCTGTCGCTGTCTCGCTCTCGAGACTGGCTTAGAAGGACTCATGGAAGTTGGCGGCGTTTCAACATGGTATAACGAGAAAGAAGAAGACGAGGGTATAAATCTGTCTGGAGACAGTGCTCCGTGAGTAGACAGAGCGCGTTGTCGGCGGCGACGACTGGCAGACGAGGCAGACGATGATCTGGTATGCGGCGATGGAGTTGCGGTGAGAAGAAGACGGGAAATAGTAGGCTGTGTCCTAGTCGTCTCACTCAGTGAGCGAGAGTGTCTGGAGGTCGGTTCAGACTCGAGGATCACACTCGTCTCCATAGCTGCGCCAGATGTCCCCCCCTCTGGTCAGAATCAGAATAGTTAATCAGGGATGTGCAGAGTTCGTCGTCATGTAAACAAACAACAGCAATAAAAGTGCAAACCAAAGCAACCAAACGAGTTAATCAAAGGGAAAGAAACAAGGCTGCTGGGGTCACTCGCGAGAGTGGTTGCGAAGCGGGCTAAGAAGAACGAGGCACTACGCGAACGCGTAGCTTCTGTTGTTGCGTGCATCGCGCTCCAACATAGTGCAATGCTCTGTTTGTGCATAACATGTGCTATTATGGTACTAATGAAGCATTACTATTTTTACATCGTATTTCATAAATTTTACAAGCAAATTACTGAAAAATAATAAAATACCAAAAGTATTGTTTATTCATACCTATAAATTCATAATATCCCCCTTTCTCTGCTGTTTCGCGAAGAGGCGCACGAAGGAGGGCGCAGTACAGTTTAAAGCACGCGATGAGGCCAGCTCACCCGAACCTTTCTCACATCCAACCTTGTTCTTTCTTTCAGCAGCGCAACACACGATTCCGCACAAAGCTCAACTCAACAGAGCGTTGAGACAAGAACAGAAGAATGATTTTACGGCCATTTATTTTGAGCATTTTGCTCTTTGCGGTGGCGTTGTTTGCGCTGGAAGAAGTCGAGCCAGATTTGACGCCAACAGCGTACCTTGCTCGCGCCGACGCTTTGCTCACTCGCGGTGCGTTTGCGGAAGCGTTGCAGTATTATGACGCTGCAGTCAAGACTGATCCGCAGAATTACTTGTCGTTGTTTAAGCGGGGCGCGACGTATCTGTCAATTGGTAAGATACAGCCCGCGTTATCTGATTTCGACCATGTGTTGGATATGAAACCCGACTTCGACTCGGCCCTTGTGCAGCGCGGAAAGCTGCGGTTGAAGATGGGCAACTTTGACGACGCGCAGGCGGATTTCAAGAAAGTGGCGCATCCATCGCAGGAGAAAAACATCGAGAACGTGAAGATCGCAAAGGCGGCTGTCGCAGCAGCGACAAAGGCCTACACGAAAGGCGACGACGAGAAGTGTGTCGAGCAGGCAACAATTGCAATTGAGCATGCCTCGTCTTTAATGTCACTCCGAACTATGCGATCTGCATGCAGACTTCACCAGGGTCTTATCTTGGAAGCTGTATCTGATCTGAGTCATCTGGCAAGCTCGAATCCGCTTGCTAGTGAACCACATGCGAGGATCGCGCAATTGCAGTTTTTCTACTTGAACGAGCGTGAGCGGGCTATTAAACAGCTGTCAAAATGTCTTCATTATGATCCGGATGCAAAACAGTGCAGGACTCTGTTCAGATCATTCAAGAAACTAGAGAGCGAACTTACCAAGGCATTCCAGTTCAAGGAGAAGCACATGTGGGGAACGTTTGACAAGGCGGTTGGACTTGGAACCAGCGAGCGCGAGCCAATCCTGGCACGGGTTAAGCAGCAAATGGAGGAGATTGATGAGGCGGAAAAGATCCCTGCTACTGCGCCTCGCGAGCTGTATCTGGAGCTGCTGGAAGGAATGTGCGAAGTATCGCTTGAGCTCTCGCGTTGGAAGGCAGGATATTGTCAAAAGACCCTTGAGTATCGACCAAACTCTGTCGTCGGACTTTTATTTAAAGCAAAGAAGCATCTTAATGATGACGAATTTGATCGTGCGATTGAGATACTGAATAAGGCTCGGGAAGTTACTGGGGGACAGAACCAGCGCGTCAACAATATGCTTCATGAGGCCCAAGTTTTGCTGAAACGCGCTAATTCAAAGGACTATTACAAAGTTCTCGGCGTAGCTCGCTCAGCAGACGAGAAAGAAATTCGAAAGGCATACAGAAACAAGACAAAGGAGTTCCATCCAGACAAATACAGAGGAGACTTGGAACCCGAGCAAGTCGAAAAGAAAATGGCTGAGATCAACGAAGCTTACGAAGTCCTTTCATCTCCTGAGCTTCGCGAAAGATTCGATAATGGCGATGATCCGAATGATCACAGCTCACCCGGCGGCGGCGCTAGACCGGGACAGAACCCGTTCTTCCACCAGCAAGGATTCCATCAGCAGAACTTTGGCGAGAGACAGTTTTTCAAGCAAAGCGCTGGAGGAGGTGCGCAAGGAGGAAGAACTGGTGGATTTAGGTTTCAAGGATTTCAGCATTAAAGACTAGAGATTTTGTTTTTGTCTTTTGTATTCATATTTATTTTGGCGTTTTGGAATAGAGAAGTCACTAGAGTTTTTGTGATTTTATGAAAAAGTATGAGCATATGTGGATATTTCATCACAATATCAATTATTTCAACTAAACTTTTTCATCAAAAAAAAATTGTAAAAATTTATACACTTGTTCTTACATATATGACTCTATAGCTCTAACAAAAAATCCCACAGAGCCTTCTCATTAACATAATCATGATGCACAATCGACACCAAAAAGTACGACTCATGGATGTTCTCAAGTAATTTCCACGACTCGGAACTCTTGGGATAAAGTCTCTGCCATTCTCTCCAGATATCAAAAGCTTCTTCACTCCATGCTTTGAAGGATTGTTCTTCGATAATTGTCGGCTGGACGACTTCACGGTTGGGGAAGACACCCCATGTGACGGCATTAACATCAGATGCGGACATGTTTGACAGGAAATCGTTCTTACTGTTGCAGGCGTAGTATGAAATCGCGTCAGATGCCTGTAAACGACGTTTAAGTTGACGCCAGGCAGATTCAGGAATAAAGAACTCGATCAGCGATTTCTGGAAAACGTAGCCATTGTGGGGGCCCCATCCGAAAACGGGATCGTCACTGCGAAGACCGTTGATAGAAGGCTGCGATGCGACGGTCCAGTAGCCGAGTTTGTTGAGACGTACGAGTTCGGTTTCGATCAGCTTGGTTTCGGCGCTCAGTCCTTCTTCCTCGGACCAGGGCAAAACGGGGAGTGTGCCAGTGATGTAGTTGATGAAGAGCTGGGAAATGTCGTCGGTGGACTTTGGTTCGCCCCAAAGTTCGAGAGCTTTAGCGGCCGGGACGTGTAGAGTAATACCATAACCATCAATCTCACCATACGCTATAATACACAATTAGTATAAATTCAAGACGCTATTTTTCACGTAAAGCTCACCTGGAGATCGTGGATCACCCCAACGACCGTTAGGAAAGTCATCCCAAGATGCCTCGGCTGTCATGGAAGGCACAGCCTTATCTGAGACTTCAAGTTCTTTCACGTCAGAAATGACGGCATCGATAGAAGGCACAGAAGCAGTAGGCGACACTTCAACAGGCGTGACAGCAACCTTGGTAGGTGCGTGCACAACGTCACTCTTGTCGAGAATCATGGCAGTCGTACGTTCCAGGTTAAGAGTGTAAAAATGGAATCCACGAACTCGATGTTCAGTTTCGGTGTATATTCTTGAAATCATATCGACCAGGACCTCGACACCGACTTGCTTAACTTGCTCGTCGTCGGCGTTGGGGATTGCGTTTAGTCTTTCCAAGATTGTTTCCGGGATTTGGGCATGGCTGAGTTTTGCTGTGCGGATGAAGGATTGGTAGGTGTTGATCGGTAGGAGACCTGGAATGATTGGGATTGACTTGAAGACGCCGGATTCATGTTCGCGCAAAGACTTTTCAAATTTGATGAACTGGTTTGTGTCGAAAAAGAGCTGTGTCATGATAAAGTCCGCGCCGGCAGCAGTCTTCTCGGCCAAATACGGCAAATCAATCAGCGGGTCCTGCGCTTCTGGATTCGATCCGTCAGCGTATCCCTCGGGGTATGCGGCCACACCGATACAAAAGTAGTCGCCGTACGACTGACGGATGTAGCGCACGAGGTCGACAGCGTACATGAACTCCTGCGACTCGGGCGGTGTCCAGTACTCGTCTCCGCGCGGGGGGTCACCTCTCAAGGCGAGGATGTTTCTGATTCCGGCTGCTTTCGCGTCACGAAGCGCGTCATCGATGACTTGTTTGGCCATGTTTGTGCATGTCAAGTGCAGGCATGTCGTCAGGCCAAGCTCTGAGTGGCATAGTTTGGCGAGGTCTAGTGATTTGGAGGATGTGCTGCCGCCGGCACCCCAAGTGATGTTGACGAACAGCGGTTTGAGCTGCGCCATACGACGCAGTCGCGCAATCAAGTTCTGAACGCCCTATATCAATTCACAGGTTAGCAATTGTCTAGGTTCATGTTGAAAGTTGACGGTGAATATGTAGGGATCGTACGGAGTCCGTCTTTGGTGGGAAGAACTCGAAGGAGTAGTATGGCTCATCGTCTTTCAACGCCGCGATCTTTTCAGTGATTGTGGCCATTGCTATAAACACTCCACTGCACTCAAACAAAGAACACTGTATTCCCAAACACGATAATTCGCACCGCTGAACTGCCTCGAAACTGTTTGGACGAGACGAAAGTGGTCGCGGGGTTGTTTTTAAATCACAATTTAGAGCCGAAGACGCGAACCTCGGTGGAAAAGTAAAAATTTTGGGCGTCGAAACTCAATCATTGATTCGCCATTTTGCATGTTTTCAGATTAGTTTGGATGTGCTTATGTTTAGGGAATATGAATTGGATTATAATATGAATTATAAAATAGAAATACTACGAATATTCGCTGTAGATATGATACAGAGCAGTTGGTTGGAATACCGCCAGATCCCTGAAAGACTCATCCTAGCAAGTCTCGACTATCAAATTACTCACCTGCATTGAAATCCATTAGCGCCAAAATCGAATGATTTTAAAACAGAAGGATAAAGATATTGCAGCCATCAGTGTGTTTTGCTTTGTTTTGGAACTCAGAGGTATTATAGATTTTGCCATATGCTGTCTCCATTCCTCCTCTGGCTGCACCACCATTGATGCTCTTCACATGGACCCTGTTATTACAAACACTCAGAAGTTAAGGATATGTAAAAACTCGGATCCATTAGAAGACATCAAGAAGGGTGCAGAGAGAAGGTGCAGATTACCAGAGCTGAGGATCATCGTAGTTCCCGCGCAGATCGCAACACAACAGCACAGTAACCAATATCGCGAAAAGGAGCAAAAAGAGAGATATACCATTATTTCAACGCCTCAGAAAGATCTTACATGTAGAAAATAAAGAAATGTATCGAATTCCTAAGGTCATCACTCAGTCATGGGTCAGCCAGTCCACAAAGAACGGCGCCTGTTGAGCGATGGTTTTAAGGTCGGTTTTGTTAGTCTGGACAAAACGCATCCAAAACTTGCTTGTTTCTAAAGAAGCAATGAATAGAACAAGCAATAATATTAAAATTATAGAACCAGAGTAACCTGGACTATCTTTGGTTGCGGTCGGTGGTTGTGTAAAATTTGTTGAGAGCGAAGTTGGTTGGTTTATATGCAGACTGGATTCTGGTCACGTGTTTGCAGTTTGTGTGGAAGCTGCTTGAGTGCAGACGACTATGAGGATGGATTGAATGAACAGTGTCTGGAGTGATTGTTCAGAGTTAGAGCAAGAGATTGATTGTTATAACACAAGGGTGATTTGTTGAGAGATGTCTTTTTATTTGGCGATTATTGGCACGAAGGATAATGCCATCTACAGCTTAGATTTTGGAACGTACCGGCAAGGAGGAGATGGTACATCAAAGGTATTCCATACTGTCAGATTCATGATCTGTGATCTGGACTCAGTTTATATGGATGAACTAACAATTTTCGTGTTGTGTAGTTTTCTGCTGACATGCGGCAGTTATGTCCGTTCATTGTGCATTCGTCGCTTGATATTATCGAGGAAGTGCAATGGACGAACAACGCGATGTATGTTGTGATGTATACCAACTTCTGTTCTTCTGTTCTTACTAACGGTTGTATAGGCATTTGAAAGTGATTGACAAATTTTACAACTATTTAATATCAGCCTACGTCACCTCCGGAAGTAAGTACTCTCTCATCCTCTTACGTGTCAGTACTAATTGATTTCAGACATCAAATTCCTTCTCCTCCACGAAACTCGCGCTGACGAAGTAATCCGACAATTTTTCGTCGATTTATATGATTTATACGTCAAAACGCTTATGTCACCTTTTTACTCGGTGGATCAAGTTATTTCGAGTAAAGTGTTTGATCAGCGGGTTAGAATGCTGGCGAAGAAGTATCTGTAGACTCTACAAGTCTAGAGACTGATCTTATGGTAGCCTGATGAGCTGATTTTAAGGGATTATTGAAATTAGAGATCAGAGATGGTTTATCTTAAAATTTGTGGGAATATACAAATGGGATTCAAGTTCAGTATGTTTACGAGAGCATCCATTTGTAGGCGTTTGGTTGTCTTTTCATGTTCTTCTTTTTTACTTATATTATAAATGCATTTATGTATCATATTTATCAATCCATAATACTCATTCGTTCCTTTCTGGGTATGTTGAAGGCGTGGCAGTTATTCGTATTAGAGCTCAGTAGATTCAATTGAGTTTAGCGGTTGGAATACGCGCTCTTGATATTTCTCGCACAGCAACGAAACATCAACAACAGATATCGCCAAAATTGGTATATTCAGAAATTTTAGTGAATATTTTTTATTTTGGAAATATTTACATTGCGATATTTTTTCGCTATATCAAGCTATTTTACAGAGCTGAGCAAAGTAAGCATGTAACCTGTAGATAATAGGTCTACAGACAGCTCATTCTGTACAAAACCCGCCAAATCTATTGATTATCAAATACGGATAGATTATTATAAATATTCTCTGAATATGTTTTAATCTTTGAATGCCATTGTAAATGTTTACACATAATAAACAGTCTTATCAGAGAGTATGATGGCTATTTAACAATATACAACATAAGCAAGTGCAATTGAGCCATAAAAATAAGCAACGCTACGAATATATGCTAAATAAGCATCGCATTTACCACACAACGTTCAAGCGCGTTGCGATAAGATGAGTCGCGCCCACCCCAAGGCAAGATACGAGTCAACCCGGAACTCTCTCAGCCCAAACATTTGACAATTGGTAGACCCACATCTCTGCGAGGTTATTTCTCAATTTTGAATACATTTGTCTTGATATTTTTGCCTGCTAAGGTTAATTGAACGAAATAACGATGGATCCGGCTACTAAATCTCAGTTTATCAAGGATCTCCCCAAGGTCGAGTTGCATATGCATCTTGAAGGTAAGAATACCGTCAATGAAATACACGAGGCGGTTAGGAGAGAGAAACAGGGATAGGAACTAATTGAGATAATAGGCTCATTGGAGCCTGAGTTGATGATCGAGATTGCGAAGCGCAACAATGTTGCGATTCCGTTCACGACCGCCGAGCAGATCCGCGAGGCGTCTGTGTTTACTAGTCTTCAGTCGTTCCTCGATCTGTACTACCTCGGACACACTGTATTCCAGACCCGTCAAGACTTTTATGACTTGATCTGGGCGTACTTTACGAGAGTTGCGACCGGTAACTTGCGACACTGCGAGATCTTCTTTGAGGCTCAGGAGCATGTCAACCGCGGAGTCAAGCTCGAGGACATTGTGATGGGATTGCACGATGCGTGCGTACAGGCCAAGAAGGAATTTGGAATTACCTGTGGATTGATTTTGACGTTGCTGCGTCATTTCCCGCCCGAGAACATGATGGATCTGCTGAAGCAGGCTGTGCCCTTGAAGGACTACATTGTCGGAATTGGCATGAGTTCTTCGGAGGCCGGATGCCCTCCGTCGTTGTACGTTGACATTTTCGACTTTGCGCGTGAGCAGGGATGGCATGTTACCTCGCACGCGGGAGAGATTGGACCTCCCGAGTACGTCAAGGACTCGATTGAGTTGCTCAAGATTGAGCGTTGCGACCACGGCATTGGCGCGCGCACGCGGCCCGATATCGTGAAGCTGCTGGCGGATAAGCAGATTGGAGTTACTATGTGTCCGATTTCGAACGTATTGTTGAAGGTGACTGAGTCGATTCCGTACTCGCCTATTCGCCAGTACTTGGATGCGAATGTGAAGATGTGCTTCAACAGTGACGATCCGTCGTACTTTGGCAGCAACTACATTGATGAGAACTACGCCGCGGTCGAGAAGGAGATGGGATTGAGCGTGCGCGAGTGGGTAAAGATTGTGCAGGATGCGATTGACATGAGCTGGGCTGAGGACGATGTGCGTACGAAGTTGCAGGCCGAGCTTGACTCTGTGAAGAGCAAGTACAAGCTGCAGGAGTTGTACGGTATTGAGTAATGACTTAGTCAACAGTTAGTTATGAATAGAATATGATGACATCATACACATTTAAGGGCGGGTAACTGTTTCACAACCCTAATAACAATTGCGGCTCATTTTTAGTGAGTGCACCACCACCACGCTTAATCGAAACGCGCACACAAACAACGCTGGAAATCAACAACAGAAAATAAACCGAAAACTAGCTCCCAAGTTTCGGAAATTCAGGCGTGTTTTGGCGTCCACGCCGCAACGCACTTTGATTGGCCAAATCCACAGACAGAAGCCCTTTTCCATTATTGATGAACTTTTCCTATAAAATGCCTGTTGTCCGCCTTTGATTTCTCTTATCTTTGTCTTCTTTCTTTAGAGATCTTTTGCTTGTTTATTGCCACTTGCTGCTGCTTGCTACTTGCTGACTCATACTCCTCTCTACTTTTACTTAATTTATATTCAACAATGGCTGGGTATGTATTATTATTCTTATTATAACAATACTACACATACAAAATATACAATATTTGTTGTGTTTCTGTTGTGTTTATCTACGCGTCTTCTAACATTCGTATCACCACAGTCGCGGCAAAGGAGGAAAAGGACTTGGAAAAGGGTTAGTAGTCATTACATAATCACATTACATAATTAACTTGTCGACAATTACTAATCATGTTTACAGTGGTGCTAAGCGTCATCGCAAGATTCTTCGAGACAACATCCAGGGAATTACCAAGCCCGCTATCCGTCGTCTCGCCCGTCGTGGTGGTGTGAAGCGTATCTCTGCTCTCATCTACGAGGAGACCCGGGGAGTACTCAAGTCGTTCCTCGAGAGTGTCATTCGCGATGCTGTCACCTACACCGAGCACGCTAAGCGAAAGACTGTCACCTCGCTCGACGTTGTCTACGCGCTCAAGCGACAGGGCCGCACTTTGTACGGTTTCGGTGGTTAAGCAACTCTTTGTTCTTGTGTAAGAGTGGATGTTGCTCTGTGGTAATCTATATCTGATGGTGATGATGATGATGATGTATGTTCAGAGACGTGGGCTGGGATTGAGGCGCATTGGCTTGTTTTGTTTTCTTTACATTGTACGATTAGCAATCAGTGAATTGTATCTTTCTATATCTTTTTATATCAGTCTATTATCTGACGCAGCGTAGAAGTAGCATAGCGTTGGAAGTACGCGAACCAGCGCAGATCACCAGTGTGCTTGTGTGTTGTTCTGGGTGGAGGACTGGTGCTTTGGTGGAGAACTTGCCCCAAAGTCTTTGCTTCTGTCTGGTCAACAAACACGACAACACCTTCCCAGCACTCTCCCTCGCCATCTCAGCACCCTCTGCGCTCTTCTATTAGCAGTAATACCACCGTAATCATCAAGTCTGCATTACATTCTCCGTCTTCATCACAATTCACTCCTCTCCTTCCCCTCCTCCTCACCAACCGCTCCTTCGTGGGGCTTCGCTGTTTGTTGGGATACACGTGACCTCCTACATAACCCTCCAAACACCACGGCTTTCCACTTCCCAACCCGCGTCCCACGCGCGCCTCAGTCGTCATTTTAATATTTTCCTTGCCGGTCCACCGTCAAGCTGTCTCGCATCCCGTCCCTGCTTCCTTTCCCACTGGCCCACCCAACTCTTCGCGGATTTCTTCTTTTATCCCTCCGCCTTCCCGCCTTCTCACGTCTCTGCCGTTCCAGGTGCCTCACGTCGTCCTCCCCTTCTCTCTGCATCGCATCTTCTCCGCGTTCTTTCCCTAGGCATCTCTTCTTCTCCTCTTCCGCCATGTCGGCCGCAAGCACCAGCCTGCCATCGCACTTCATTGGCCTCAACACCATCGACGTCGCCCCAAATAGCCCCGTCAAGGACTTCGTTCAGTCCAGCGGCGGTCATACCGTCATCAAATCAGTACGTCTCCAATGCTACTCTTCCTGATCTGTTGTTGCTCCTCGCTAGGCCTCTTACCTAGCTCGATCCCCGAGCATATTTCTCCTACTTCCTAGCAAGCTCTCTAACTCAATCCTTTGTTCTAACAGATCCTCATTGCAAACAATGGTATTGCTGCTGTCAAAGAGATCCGTAGTGTCCGGAAATGGGCCTACGAGACTTTTGGCGATGAACTTGCCATCTCCTTCACTGTCATGGCTACCCCGGAAGATCTCAAAGCCAATGCAGACTACATCCGCATGGCTGACCAGTACGTCGAAGTCCCCGGTGGAACAAACAACAACAATTACGCCAATGTTGAACTCATCGTTGACATCGCTGAGCGCATGAACGTCGACGCCGTCTGGGCTGGTTGGGGTCATGCCTCTGAAAACCCGGATCTGCCCGAATCGCTCGCTGCCTCGCCGCGCAAAATCATCTTCATTGGACCTCCCGGTTCCGCAATGCGCTCTCTCGGTGACAAAATCTCCTCTACAATTGTTGCACAGCACGCTAAAGTGCCGTGTATCCCTTGGTCTGGTACTGGTGTTGACCAGGTCGTTGTTGATCCCGTCACAAACCTCGTAACCGTCTCTGACGAGGTCTACGCCGAGGGCTGCACCGCAGATGCCGACGCTGCCCTTGCCAAAGCCCGCCTCATTGGCTTCCCCGTCATGATCAAGGCTTCTGAAGGTGGTGGTGGAAAGGGTATCCGCAAAGTCGACAACGAAGACAACTTCAGATCTCTCTTCGCCCAGGTCGCTGGTGAAGTGCCTGGATCGCCCATCTTCGTCATGAAGCTCGCTGGAAACGCCCGACATCTCGAAGTCCAGCTTCTTGCTGATCAGTACGGAAACAACATCTCCCTCTTTGGCCGTGATTGTTCGGTTCAGCGTCGTCACCAGAAAATTATCGAAGAGGCTCCCGTTACCGTTGCTAACCCGGCCACTTTCACTGCTATGGAGCAGGCTGCCGTCAGACTCGGAAAGCTCGTCGGCTATGTCTCTGCCGGTACCGTCGAGTACCTCTACGCTCACGACGAAGACAAATTCTACTTCCTCGAGCTCAACCCTCGTCTCCAGGTGGAGCATCCCACTACAGAGATGGTCACCGGTGTTAACCTGCCTGCGGCCCAACTCCAGATCGCTATGGGTATCCCACTCCACCGCATCCGCGACATCAGACTCTTCTACGGTGTCGATCCGCATACGACTACCGAGATCGACTTTGATTTTTCAAAGGAGAGCTCGCTCCAGACTCAGCGCCGACCCGTCCCCAAGGGCCACACCACCGCTTGCCGTATCACCTCCGAGGATCCTGGTGAGGGCTTCAAACCTTCGAGTGGTCTTATGCACGAACTCAACTTCAGATCAAGCTCAAATGTCTGGGGTTACTTCTCTGTCGGAAACCAGGGTGGTATTCACTCCTTCTCGGACTCTCAGTTTGGTCATATTTTTGCTTTCGGTGAGAACCGTAGCGCGAGTCGAAAGCATATGGTCGTTGCTCTTAAGGAATTGTCTATCCGGGGTGACTTCAGAACCACTGTCGAGTACTTGATCAAGCTTCTCGAGACTCCTGACTTTGAGGGAAACAAAATCACCACCGGATGGCTCGATGAGCTTATTTCCAACAAACTCACAGCCGAGAGACCTGATCAGTTCGTGGCTGTCATTTGCGGTGCTGTCACAAAGGCTCACCTTGCTTCAGAAGCATGCATTCAAGAGTACAAGCAGTCTCTCGAGAAGGGACAGATTCTTTCAAAGAACACTTTGAAGACGCTCTACCCTGTGGACTTCATCTACGAGGGCAACCGTTACAAGTTCACCGTCACTCGCTCGTCGGCTGAATCGTACCAGATCTTCATCAACGGATCCAAGTGCCTTGTTGGCGTCCGATCTCTCAGCGATGGTGGTCTGTTGGTCCTTCTTGACGGCAAGAGTCATAACATCTACTGGAAGGAGGAAGTCGGAACCACTCGTCTCAGCGTCGACTCGAAGACTTGCCTGCTCGAGCAAGAAAACGACCCTACCCAGCTCAGAACTCCGTCGCCCGGTAAGCTTGTCAAGTTCTTGGTCGAGAACGGCGAGCACGTCAAGAGCGGACAGCCCTTTGCTGAAGTTGAGGTCATGAAAATGTACATGCCTCTCCTTGCCCAGGAAGATGGTCTTGTGCAGCTCATCAAGCAGCCTGGAGCCACTCTTGAGGCTGGTGATATTCTTGGAATTCTAGCTCTTGATGATCCTTCGCGCGTCAAACACGCTAAGCCATTCGATGGACAGCTTCCTGAGTTTGGTCTTCCTCAGGTTATTGGTAACAAGCCTGCTCAGAGATTCCAGCTCTTGTTGAGCACCTTGAAGAATATTTTGCTTGGATATGACAACCAGGTTGCCATGGTTAGCACCCTTAACGAGATCAGGGACGTTCTGCGGGACAATGACTTACCTTACTCAGAGTGGAGTGCTCAGTTTTCTGCGTTGCACAGCCGTATCCCCCAGAAGCTCGATGCTCTCTTGACTGGAATTATTGAGAAATCCAAGGTCCGCAACGCTGAGTTCCCTGCTAAGCAGGTTCTCCGCTCTTTTGAGAAGTTCTCTCAGGACTTTGTCAGCCAGGACAGACAAATCTTCGAGCAGTCGGTTGCACCCCTTGCGTCGGTAGCCACTCGCTACCAGAATGGCCTGAAGGCTCACGAGTACTCTGTCATCAGTGATTTGCTTGAGGAGTATCTGAATGTTGAGACTATGTTTTCGGTGAGATTTTTTTCTATTTCATAATATTAGGACAATGATCTAATGATTTTTTTACAGGGCACAAATGTCCGTGAGGAGGACGTCATTTTACGTCTGCGTGATGAGAACAAGGAGGATCCTTTCAAGGCCGTCATGACAGGTAAGTTCTTGCTTCTACCCATCTCATTGTACATTTGCTAACAGTTATAGTGTTCTCGCACGGCCGTGTTGGTGCCAAGAACAACCTGGTTCTTGCCATCATCAATGCTCTCAGAGCTGACAAGCAGGAGGTTTCGAACGTGTCCAAGTACATGCGCCCAGTTCTTAAGCGCTTTACGGAGCTCGACTCGCGCTCTACCGCCCCTGTTGCTCTCAAGGCTCGTGAGCTTCTCATCCAGTGTGCTTTGCCTTCCCTCGGCGAGCGTACTGCTCAGCTTGAGCACATTTTGCGCACCTCGGTGATTGAGTCTCGCTATGGTGAGGCTGGATTCGGCCATCGGGCTCCTCGCCAGGATGTGCTCAAGGAGGTCATTGACTCGCAGTATGTTGTCTTTGACGTACTGCCCAAGTTCTTTGCGCATGAGGATCCTTTTGTCACCTTGGCTGCACTTGAGCTTTACTGCCGCCGTGCGTACCGTGCGTACAACATCCTCGGCGTCGAGTATCACAATGAAGGCGAGTCTATACCTGTCTTGACTTTCAAGTTCATGCTTTCGCCTATCGGTAACCCTGCCTATAACATCGTTGGTCAGGGTGGCAGTGTCCAGGAGAACGGCCAAGACTTGCAGCGCGCTGCTTCGGTTTCCGATTTGACTTACTTAGTTGGCAAGTCTGATGGCGAGCAGTTGCGATCGGGATTGATTGTTTCTGTTGCTGATCTTGACGATATTGACGAGATCTTGTCTCGCTCGCTTGAGAAGCTTCCTCGCATCGCTGGTGCCAGCACCGGAGGACTTTCATTCGGCGCGCGATCTACCCTCGACTCGCTTCGTCGTCCGCCACCGGCTGCGCCGCGCAAGGAGGAGGCTCTTAGCAACGTTTGCAGCATCCTTGTCAAGTCGACATCGATGACTGATGATACCGAGCTCTGTGCGCAGATTAAGGATATCGTTGACGAGTACAAGGAGGAATTTCTTGCTCGATCGATTCGTCGTGTGACTGTTGTTTGTGGTCATGACGACGGCTCGTACCCCGGCTACTTCACCTTCCGTGGACCCAACTACGAAGAAGACGAGTCTATCCGACACATTGAGCCAGCGTTGGCGTTCCAGCTTGAGCTTGGACGTCTTTCCAACTTCAACTACAAGCCGATTTTCACTGAGAACCGCAATATTCACGTCTACCAAGCTGTTGGTAAGGATGTCGCGAGCGACAAGCGTTTCTTTGTGCGTGGTATTGTGCGACCTGGTCGCTTGCGCGATGAGATTCCTACCTCGGAGTACCTCATTTCCGAGACTGACAGACTTATGTCTGACATTTTGGACGCGCTTGAGGTTATCGGATCCACCAACTCCGATATGAACCATATCTTTATCAACTTCTCGCCTATCTTCCATCTAGTGCCCGAGGAAGTCGAAGCTGCGTTTGGCCAGTTCTTGGAAAGATTTGGTCGACGTCTGTGGAGATTGCGAGTTACTGGAGCTGAGATTAGAATTATGTGTACTGATCCTGAGACTCAAGTGCCATACCCTCTTCGTGCTATCATTACCAACGGTAAGCTTTTCTTTCAATATCTATAGACTTTTCCAAGCTAACGCGATTCATAGTTTCTGGTTATGTTGTCACTAGTGAGTTGTACACTGAAGTCAAGAACGACAAGGGCCAGTGGGTGTTTAAGTCGCTGGGCAAGCCTGGCAACATGCATCTGCGCCCGATCAACGCGCCTTATCCTACCAAGGAGTGGCTTCAGCCCAAGCGTTACAAAGCCCATCTCATGGGAACCACCTACGTTTACGATTTCCCTGAGCTGTTCAGCCAGGCGATCCGCGCCAGCTGGCGCGCAGTGAAGGCCAAGAGCCCTGAGAAGGTTTTGAGCTACAAAGAGCTGATCATGGACGATAGCGGTGAGCTTTCTGAAGTTTCTCGTGAGCCTGGTGCCAATACCTGTGGTATGGTTGGATGGCTGTTTACGGCGTACACTCCTGAGTATCCTGGCGGTCGTCAGTTTGTCGTGGTTGCCAACGATATCACGTACAAGATTGGTTCGTTTGGTCCTTTGGAAGATAAATACTTCAACCAGGTCACAGAGCTGGCTGTCAAACTTGGAGTTCCCAGAATCTACTTGTCTGCTAACTCTGGTGCGCGTATTGGTGTCGCTGATGAGTTTGTTGCGTTGTTTTCGGTTGCCTGGAACGACGAGGCTAACCCAGACAAAGGATTCAAGTATTTGTATTTGACTCCAGCCATCTACAACAGTCTCTCGCCATCCGCTAAGAAGACGATTATGACCGAGCGCATTGTGGAAGACGGCGAGGAGCGATACCAGATCACCACTATTATCGGTGCCGAAGATGGACTTGGTGTCGAGTGTCTTCGTGGTTCGGGTCTTATTGCCGGTGCCACATCGAAGGCGTACAGGGATATTTTCACGATTACCCTTGTTACCTGCCGATCAGTTGGTATTGGTGCGTACCTTGTTCGCTTGGGACAGCGTGCGATCCAGATTGAAGGACAGCCGATTATCCTTACCGGTGCGCCTGCTATTAACAAGCTTCTTGGTCGTGAGGTTTACTCTTCCAACTTGCAGCTTGGAGGTACGCAGATTATGTACAAGAACGGTGTGTCGCACATGACTGCGAACGATGATCTTGCTGGTGTGATTAAGATTGTTGAGTGGATGTCGTATGTCCCTGCTCGCAAGAACGCGCATCTGCCAATCTACCCGACGAGTGATCCTTGGGACCGTGACATTACCTACGAACCGCCCAAACAGATGACATATGATGTCAGATGGTTGATTGCCGGACGTGAGGATGATGATGGGTTCCAGTCTGGTATGTTTGACAAGGGCTCATTCCAGGAGACACTCAGCGGCTGGGCACGAACTGTTGTCGTTGGTCGTGCGCGTATTGGAGGTATTCCTATCGGAGTAATCGGTGTCGAGACGCGCTCGGTTGAGAACGTTATGCCTGCCGATCCGGCGAACCCTGACTCGACCGAGCAGCTCACGCAGGAGGCCGGTCAGGTTTGGTACCCCAACTCTGCGTTCAAAACTGCGCAGGCGATCAATGACTTCAACCACGGAGAGGAGCTTCCGCTTTTGATTCTTGCCAACTGGCGTGGATTTTCTGGTGGTCAGCGCGATATGTACAACGAGGTTTTGAAGTATGGTGCGCAGATTGTCGACGCGCTTGTTGACTATAAGCAGCCTATCTTTGTGTACATTCCTCCTCACGCTGAGCTTCGTGGTGGTTCGTGGGTCGTTATAGATCCTACTATCAACGCTGATCAGATGGAGATGTACGCTGATGAGGAGTCGCGCGCCGGTGTGCTCGAGCCCGAAGGTATGGTTGGAATCAAGTACCGTCGCGAGCGCTTGCTCGAGACTATGAGCCGTCTTGATCCCGAGTACGCTAGTCTGCGCCAGCAGATTGACAAGAAGGATCTTGCGCCTGGAGACGCGTCTGATCTGAAGGTGAAGCTGAGCGAGCGCGAATCGAAGTTGATGCCAGTCTACAGACAGATTAGTATTCAATTTGCCGACTTGCACGATCGTGCTGGCCGTATGAAGAGCAAGGGTACTATTCGCGAGATTTTGACGTGGCGCGATGCTCGTCGGTACTTTTACTGGCGTATCAAGCGTCGTGTGTCTGAAGGCTATGTTTTGCGCGACTTGGCTGCTGCCAATTCTCGTGCTTCGCGCTTAGAGTGCGTTGCGCGCATGAAAGCCTGGTACGCCGAAGCTGGCATTGACGACACCTCAGACTCCGCCGTCGCTGACTTCATTGCCGCGAACGAGTCCACTATTGCGAGCAAGGTCGAGCAAGTGCGCAAGGATGCCAAGATCGCAGAGATGTTGTCGGTTGTGCGGGCTGATAAGGATGTGCTTGTTGAATCCTTGAAGGCGTTGTCTGCTGATGATAAGGCGTCTATTTTGAAGTTGTTGTCAGAGAATTAGATTAAGAAAAAAGAGATAAAACAGGAAGATGAGATAAAGGAGATAAGAAAAGAGATATGATGGGACTATTAAGTTAAGGATAAAGAAATTTTGTTTATGTTTTTTTGAATTTGTTTGCAGTTTATTTAGTCGCTTTGTAACATATTAATGAACTAAGTACATAATGATTTGAATTGCAGAGTAGTTGTGGAATGATTAGGATTGGTGTTTGAAGATTTTATTGACTGACTGACTGACTGACTGGGAGTTGTGTTTGTGGAGTTTTGCCAACAAGACACAGTGTATACTGATAACACAATTTACTTGAGATATTGTTCAATAACTTTTTATAACTATTTCTAACAAGTAACAAATATATAACACCATAAAACAACAAACCCACAAGCAAACACTTATGAACAGACGCGTTCCTATTTCAGTCTCACAAATCACGTGATGTAAACAATGATTGTTTGTTTACCTGATGGCGGGATCAGCACAGACTCTGTGCCACGGCAGAGATACACTGGTTAGATTTGTGTTTGAGAGAGAAGGAGTGTATTTTGTTGTGGCTTACGAAAATTGGAGAGTGTGGTAAGATCTTTTGATATTTATATTTATTTTGCTTTTCTTTGTGTTTGTGTGAGAGAGAGAGAGAGTGAGGAATGGCTCCAGTTCAGTCTGAGATGATGGCCCGAATGGCAACAAACAACAATATCACGACCACAACTACCACCGGCAACATCGAGTTCAGTCATAGTACATTTGATCTAGCGAATATGAGCAATAGCAGCAGCAGGAATAGTGTTTCTGCTAAAGGAGGCAAACGGGCTGGATCGAAAGTCGGATCGTTGGTCGAAGAGTATGAACGGTCGCTTGCGCAGATTCCGGAGTGGCAGGATGCGGAGTTGTCTGAAGAATGGATCTCACAGCCGAATTCTCCTGTTCTTGGAGGAGTGGAGGCGAAATCCGACGAGAGTGTGAAGTCTTCTGGGACAGCTGAATCGCACAAAAGTAGTACGACGTCGTCGGAGGCTGCGGATGGGACTACGCGGATCTTGATGGAGAGGAAGAATTCGAGTGAACAACGCCGGTCAGCGACGCCTGATTGGAAGAAGATGGCTGTGCCGAAGGATATCTTTAGTCCGATGACTTTGGAGCGTATGTTTCAGCCGGCAAACACAAAAGAAAGGTGAGTAACTTGACCTATACGAGAGAGCACTGCTAATGTTGTCAAGTTTACATCAAACATACTCGACAATGCATAAACGACATCCGTCTAAAGAACAAAATGCTAGACTACGCGCGAGCATGATCCAACTTCGCGATGAGCTCGATAAAATCACCCCGTCAATCACACCCGTGCCGTCTTCTTCACACAACGACAATAACAACAACAGCCAAACAGAACGATCCAGCGTGGATATGATCTTGGAAGATGACGACGAAGAAGAATCCGATGTACCCAAAATTGACGATCGATCTACGCGGCAACCTGATATTCGCGCCGAGCTGGGTCTCGAACCGTCAAAGCTTATGAGTCCGCATCCACCGCAGATCAAGAGTTTTGATTTCACACTTCCGCGCGACTCTAGTTTGAGCGTGGCGTCGGAGTCTATACACTCGCCTCCGACTAAAAATGGAGCAAAAAGCTCGTTGAAGCTATTTCAGCCTGCAGACACTTATACTAACGTCAAACTAGACAATCTTCTGAGTCAGAGTGGGCCGTTGAGTAAAGAGTCAAGTTCTGCGGTAAAGTCAACGTCACCTATCAAAGAGCCGTTGACGAAGCGTCCTCGGTTGGTAGAGCAGATGAGATCAGCTGAGCTAACGACGCAAGATTTTTTGTCGCAGGCGGAGAATATTATGGATATGCTGCGTGGGTTGAAGAGGACAGAGTCGAGAACGACGGATGATGCGGATTATTCGCAGCGGCAGAGTGAGATGACGGCTTCTGGATCGCATTATCTTGGTCAGTCGGAGCAGCATAAACGGGCGTCAGAGAGGACGGCGGATACAGATACTCTTGAGCGTACGGATTCGTATGCATCGTCGGATGAAGGTGCCTCTCCTAGTGAGGATGAGCGGTCTTTGTATGGATACTCTGATAGGAATAAGGCGAAGGCACCGCCAGCTAAGAAACCGAACTCTGCACTGTACTTTGATTCCATTCGCAATCGATATGAAACCAGTGGGACAGAGTTGAATGTTGATTTAGAAAATGGACAAAGAACAAAGAGGTCGTTGGCTGAAATTGGATTGAGTCCGATTAGGCAGACGACGAGTACGGCGACGACGTATAACAATGTTGATAGACCAGTTTACGGGACTATGCGCCTACACAACCATCCTGAGCAATTTTCAGCACTCAACGTAAAGAAATCTCCAGTCAAAGTGACGCCTGGTTCTGCGCTCGAGAATGGAAATAGATTTCCGAAAACTAATTCGTCAAAGGGGTCGAATCAGACGGAGCCGATGCAGGTGATTCGGCAGCAGGACGTTATTAATCTGATTCCGCCTGCGATCGGATCTATGGTTTATGATTCCAATTTGTTGAAGTGGGTGCGGTCGAATAAAGAGAACGCGCAGTCTAATGTTGGAGATGAGGAGGATGTGTTTGAAGGCATTGAGGATTTGACTGATGATGGGATTCAGCAGTTTAACAATGATTCTTCGAAGCTGGTTGAGGAGTATACGAATTCGCTGAGAAGAAGTTTGTCGTCGTTGGAGGAGAGGCTTAGTGGCACTTCACTCAGCGATCAGGAGAATTATCGACGAAGTGCGTCGCCTCAGAAACATCAGGAGTATATCACTCATAATCACTACTCGGCGTATAGACCGTCGCCACCGATCCAGCGTGGACAGCAGAAGCCTGAGGTGTCATTTGCGCTTCCGGATATAGACACGAATCAGAAAGCAAGACGGTATACTTCTGATATCTCGTATATTGAAAGCCGACATGATGCCACAGCCGTGTCTGATCTTGAGTCATCGTTCTCTGTCGCGGTGCAGAATTTAGTGAAAGTGCTGTCTGATATCTATCCGCAAGACCCCTATTGGGAAGATTTAATGATCTTGGATTTACACGGTCGTGGTCTTGAAACGCTTATCCGACTAGAAGAATGGTGTCCCCATTTATTCGATCTCAATGTATGTGATAATGAGCTTGGGTATCTTACGGGAGTGCCGTGGACGGTTAGGATATTACGGGCTGCGAGGAATAATCTGTCGCAGTTGACTGCGTTTGGGTTTTTGACGAATTTGCAGTATTTGGATTTGACTGATAATCGGATAGAGACGCTTGATGGTATGTTAACACTTTTTTGTTTGAGTGAGGGAAGGAGCTAACAAGTTTAGGCATGTCTAATTTGGTGCATCTGCGAGAACTGATTGCTGATAACAATGAGCTTGTGAATATCGACGGAATAGGTCAACTAGACGGATTACTTCGGCTAAGTGTGAAAGGAAATAAGATTAGCACGGTTAATTTTGAGAAGATGGATTTACCGAGGTTGGAAGATCTTGATATGTCGTTTAACGAGATATATCATATCGAAGGGATTGAGCTGTTAAAAAACATGATGACGTTAAATATCGAAGACAACATGCTCGCGAAGTTTGAACCGGAAGGATACCTACCAAACTTGCGAACGCTGAAGATGTCGCGGAATAGACTTGTCAAGTTTGATGCGGTTGCGGTTCCGAATTTGAGGGTCTTGCAGTTGGATGAGAATTGTTTGAAGGAGGTGGTGGGGTTGAAGAAGTTGCGGTTGCTGGAGAATCTTAGCGTTCGCGATCAGCGGAATGGCCATAGGTATGTCCTTTAGAGAGTTTTTAAGGGGAGTGCAAGAGCTAACGAAATAGTGAACTTCATTGTGCGCATTTGACGGATGTGCGAAAGCTTTATGTGTCTGGTAACCGGCCCAGGGAACTTACATTTCAACATCATTTTCTGAACTTGCAGTGTCTTGAGTTAGCATCCGTGCGCCTTCGCAAGTTACCTGATAATTTCTCTGTATTTGTGCGGAATCTGAGAGATTTGAATTTATCCTTCAACGAGCTTAGAGATGTTAGCGGGTTAATGCATATTCCCAAACTTCGCCGATTGTATTTAATTGGCAATCAGATCAGCGGGCTCGTGAAAGTTGCAGGGGTGATTAGCACGTTGCCGGAGTTGCAGGTTTTGGATATGCGTATGAATCCGCTTACGCTGCAATTTTATCCGCCTGTGCTCGCAGTTCCCGAAGACGCCAAGAAGGTTACTAGTGGAGTGTTGGGCGCGTCGACGTTGGCGGAACGGTATGATATGCATCGGCAGTATAGTCTTGTGATGTCACGGCAAGCGCAGCGACAATGGGAGGAGAAAAACCGGAAATTCGAAACACAGATGCCTGAGCTTAGTTTGACAAAACGGAGAGGATATCAAGGATTGATGTTTGCTAGTGCGAGATGCCTTGCGTGGTTAGATGGTGCGTCGTTTAGGAAAGAAGAGAGGGAGAGGGCTGTCAGGGTGCTTGAGAAGGTTGCGTTGAAGATGGAGAGACGGAATACCAGAGTGTGAGAGAGAGTATAAGAGTGTAAATTAGTTTAATGTTTGTAATGATTACAATGTATTATAACAGGGAATGATATACAGTATATACGTAATAACTAGTAGATAAGTTTTAAGAAGACTAATTGCGACGCATCATCTTCTTCTGCTGCTTGCGCTGCTCTTTCTCACGTTCCTTCTGCAAAGCTTTCTTCTGCTCTTCGGGCGATAACTTTGAAATACTCTGTTTAAGAGCTTTCTTTTCCTGCGCCTTTTGCTTTGCGAGTTCTTCAGCGCGTTCATCATCGGCGAGTTTTTTCAGTTTACGCGCTTCGTCTTCACGAACGGCTTTGAGCTTGCGGGAAAGTTCGGGACGCCAGTGAACTGCTTTTACGGCAGCCACGTCGACTAGATTCAAAAAGGCAGAGATGAGGGCTGCAGTGGCTTTCTTGTCAGCGTCGGAGGATGCGACTTTGAGCACGATTTGGGCGCGTTTAGGACACGCGGTGAGGTCTTCTGGTTTGGAAGGACGGTCGGAAGGTAAATCAGATAAGACGAGATACTCGAGCACGTTTTGCGCGTTTGCGAGCGCAGCGAGAAGCTCAGGTGTGAAGAAAGTCTCGGTTACTTCTGCAGCTTCGGACATGACAGTGAAGCAAGGCGGGAGTTTTGAGGAGTCGGTTGTGCGGGTGAGTGCGATATCGTAGTTTGCTTCGCGGACACGTTTCATTGCGTCTTTGTGCACGATTGCAAAGATGAAGCTGTCGTAGGCGGCCGAGGGGGTTGCTGCGAGCTCGAGTTTGTCGGAGGGCAAGGCCGAGGACGAGAAGAACGAGAAGACAAAGTCGAGGATGAGCATGATGATGTTGTGGCGGGTCATGAGCGAGAAACGGCCATGAAGAGAGGCGATGTTGAGACGACCGGTTGCAAAGGTGACAAAGTCGATGGGACCTTCTTTCTTGAGATACTTTGAGGACGAGAGTGAGGCGTAGTCTGCCTCGTTCTCGCACACAGCGGTTTTGTCGAATCCGACTTGGTAAAACTGTTCGCGAAGTCCAGATAACTGGGATTTCATCCAGTTGACTACCAATCGCTTGTTGAGGTACACACCGCCGAGATGGGCCCCAACGAAAGCGAGGACGATGGCGAGGAAGGCGAGCTCGTTTTTCCAGTTGTAGACGAGGAAGCGTTTGTAGATTGGCATTTCGTAGAATTGCTCCACGGTGACGTTATTTCGCAGGAATGATCTGTTTTGTCAGTACTCTTCTATACATATCTCTACTAAAGAATACTCACACGAAGGTGCTGGCAGTAGCAGTAGCAACGGCAGTCGAAGTCGCAGACTCAACAACATCGCCCTCTGGTCTATACGCAGCAAACTCGCCTTCTTCTTCAGCATACGCCAATGCCGCAATGGCACTCAAGACAATTGCGTACTGCACCAATCGAGCCATTTCTTGATTCCTTATTGTCGTGGTGTTGGTGTTATTGTTGGACAATTGTCTCCACTCTCGAGACTGAGAAGCACTAAGAACCTCGATTACATTTGTAAGGGTGTAGTACTATT
The DNA here is from genome assembly GCA_030572775.1 of [Lipomyces] yamanashiensis. NCBI lineage: Eukaryota > Fungi > Ascomycota > Lipomycetes > Lipomycetales > Lipomycetaceae > Myxozyma > [Lipomyces] yamanashiensis. The sequence goes on from JAJMBS010000021.1 coordinate 206,085, forward strand.
TTATAGTAATTAGGTTATACGTAAGACATTAGTAAGATTAGTCTAGTGTGTGTCATAATGACCATGAGTGCTGATGCTCAGATTCAAAGATCATGAGTATTGTCATCTGATAAGTGCTGAATCACCAGACGTCATAGTCACTGTACCAAAAAGTCAGGTGGTGGTGAATTGAAGATTGGCGTGGTTTAATAAAGATCTGATATGACGCGTGTTTGAGCTCACACAGAGTTAAACTGCATTGAATTCAACAAGTTTGACCCGGTTTTCTTGTCTTTAATCACTTTTGTTTGAATTGTGAATAAACAATAATGATTCTGCGAAATTACGGCAAATGACTGAAATGTGGGATTGTGGGATTGGGATCGTGGTGGAGGCAAGCACGCATCTTTGAAGCGAAAGACGAACTCGCTTATCTTATCTTCCTACGATCTTGTATCACACTCATAAACAATGAATAGGAATAAATGATAGTTTTATTATTCAATACAAACACCTAACAAAGCACCTTCACATGATAAAACACATAAATGATAAAAAAAAAACCATCTTAAGCCAAGTTAATGTTGACAGTCTTGACCTGGGTGTAGTTCTTCAACGCCTCCTTTCCAAGCTCACGGCCAATTCCAGACTCGCCGTATCCACCGAATGGCAGAGCAGCATGGAAAGAGTTGTAGCAGTTGACCCAGACGGTACCAGCCTTGAGTCGGTTGGCAACCTCGATAGCAGTGTTGAGCGACTTGGTGTGCACAGCAGCGGCAAGACCGTAGTTGGTGCCGTTGCCCTGCTTGATGACATCGTCAATGTCAGTGAACTTGGCGATAGTGCAGACAGGTCCGAAGATCTCCTCCTGCATGACACGAGCGTTCAGCGAAACGTTCGAAAGAATGGTAGGCTTGATGAAGTATCCCTCACTGCCTTGGGCCTCACCACCGGTCTCGACAGTAGCACCCTCGTCCTTTCCGATCTGGATGTACTTGAGAATACGATCGTGCTGGACCTTGGAGACCTGGGCACCCTGGAAAGTGTTCTCATCGAAGGGGTTTCCGACGACGTTGGCAGCGGCGCGCTTTTTGAAAGCAGCAATGACCTTGTCGTAGATGCCCTCCTGGACGTAGACACGCGAACCGGCGGAGCAGACCTCACCACTGTTGTAGTAGATACCAAAGTTGATCCATTCGACGGCACGGTCAATGTCGACGTCGTCACAGACAATGTTGGGCGACTTTCCACCGAGCTCGAGGGTGACCTTCTTGAGGTTAGACTCGGCGGCGGCCTTCATGATGGTACGGCCGACGAGGGTCGATCCGGTAAAGGCAATCTTCTTGACCTTCATGTGGTGGGCGATGGCGTTACCAGCATCACGTCCGTAACCAGGGAGGATGTTGATGACACCGGGAGGGAAGCCGGCTTCCTTAATAAGAGTTGCGACAAAGAGAGCTCCGAGAGGGGTCTGCTCAGCAGGCTTCATGACGACGGTGTTACCAGCGGCGATGGCGGGGCCGATCTTCCAGGCGAACATAAGGAGAGGGAAATTCCAGGGGATGATCTGACCGCAGACGCCGATGGGCTCTTGCTTGGTGTAGCAGAAAGTGTCTGAGGAGATTTCCATGACCTTTCCGTGGATTTTGTCGGCCCAGCCGGCGTAGTATCTGAAGCAGTTGATGCAGGCAGCGATGTCACCGCGGGCGAGCTGGATGGCTTTGCCGTTGTCCAGGGCTTCGATGGAGGCGAGGGTAGTGAGGTTCTGCTCGAAGAGATCGGCGAGCTTGTTGAGGAGGACACCGCGCTCGTTGGGGGGGAGTTTAGACCAGGGTCCTTCCTCGAAGGCACGGGTGGCAGCGTCCACGGCGATGTCGACGTCGGCGGCCTGCGCCTCGTGAACGTTTGTGATGAGCTTTCCGGTGCTGTTTAAGACGTGTTAGCATCAGATCGAAGCCAATTAAAGTGAATTGAGTGTGAACATACCTAGGAGAAGTGACCTCAAAGGCGTAACCAGCCTTTCCGGTGGTGAACTCATTGTTGATGAAGAGACCAAGAGGCTGCTCGTACTCGACGCCATTGGGGAGCTTCATTTTCATGAAGAGAGGGGTGTCAGCCCCTGATACCTGAGCGATTCCAGCCATTGTGTGTAGTAGAGTAGTAGTAGTAGAGTACTAAAGTAGTTGAATAGTAGAGTAGAGAACTAGGTAGTGACTGATGATCAGGAACACAGAGGAGGAAGGACGACTAAATAATCGAGTCGGGCAAACGGACAAAGCAGCGCGGGGCACTCAAAGAGCTAAAACTCTAAATTTGGGAAGTGCGGGGCAAATAGCGTGTCGGACCCAAGATGTGCCCTTGCCCTGAATATCGTTAATGAGTTGTGCGGCTTACCGCCGACGGGTCAGATATCTCCGACTGATGAAGCACTTTCTACATCAACTATCGCCGATACTATTATACTACTGATATACTACTATGTTCAAAATGTTACTTCAGTCTACTCTGCGTCACTACACTACACTACACTACAATACTGTAATGTATTATAAGGACTAATGTACTCAATTAAAATAGTAATATAATGTACTAAAACCCCTTGAAAGCAACAGTAGATCTCCTCCTCGCATGCTGCTGTCTTCTTCTTGTCGCCAACCCACCACCAACAGCAGCAGCAGCAGCAGCAGCAGCAGTAGCAGCAGCAACAGCACTCGTTTTGTCTGTCGCTGTGTGTTGTTGTTGTTCATGTGCGCGCTGTTCTGATCCGGAACGGAACAGCGACCGTTTTTCTGAGCCTGATCCGAGCCTGCGCCAGATACTACTATTATTACTATTAGTACTATTACTAGCAGTATTACTAGTAGTAGTAGTAGCAGTATTAGTAATAGCAGCATTAGCAGCAGCACTAGAAGTACTCAACAACCGCTTCATCCCATTTCTCAAAAACGTCGGCTTTCGTTCCACTCCCGAACCCGATCTTGCTCGTCCATTATTCTGAGTATTCTCACTATTCTGATTACTATTCTGATTATTCTGATTATTATCATTAACATCAGTTGCATCAGTAATAGTGACACTCATAGCTCCGGCACAAGATATCGCCGAACCTCCCCGCTCGCCCTGCTCCGACTCAAGCCTCAAATGATGCGGCTCAGAGCTATCGGATTCGGGGTTCGCTGTTTCTGAATTAGGAAAGTCACGAGAACGGTGCGAGTCCTCGGAAACAGCACCTGAAGGAGTCGTAGTAGCCACGTCGGTGTTGATGATTGTGCGCTCACGCGTGATGTTTGTCCCTCCGACGCGGAGCAACGCGTCGGCGTCCTTCTCTCCTCCTCCTCCTCCTCCTCCTTCTCCTGTGATCCTGTTATCTTGTAATCCTCCTCCTGCTGTTGTAGTCGTTGCTGTCGAAGAATCCTCCGTCCTCCTCCTCGCGGCCGCACTCGCAGCGGCGGCAGCTGCGGCGGCCCTCGACGACATCGCCGATCCACCAGCGCCCCTCTCTCCTGAAGCAGAAGCAGAAGTAGTAGAAGGACGCGTCCGCCGAAGTGAGTCTGTTCGCATCGGAAATGACAAACTCGAAAACACATTCGCAGCCATCTGCGCTTCGTCTTTAAACAACTGGATACTCAGATCCGGACGCCGACGACGTGATGATGTCGATGACGGTGAATCTGTCGTGCTGCTTGTGTAGGATTGTCTCTCTTCACTCTCTTCTCTTGTTGTTGGTATGGCTCCTGCTGTGGTAATTGTCACCTCTCTCGCATTCTCATCGCCATCCGTCGCTGCCCTCTGCAACTGCACCGGCCTCGCTCCTCCTTCCACTGCCTGCATCACTGCTGGTGCAAGAGCAGGCGTCCGAGGATACAATGGTTCCGTCTGCGCTAATGGCGCAGATTGTTGCGCCTTTGACAATTCCAAAAATGACAACGCATTCCGACTATCTCAATTAGCATCTCTAGAAAACGACTCAAAATAAATAATAATACCATCTGATTTGAATCCGTTCAGCACCGGTATCGCTCGCTTGTGCAGCCCACGCTGTCAAAATATCCTCCATCGGCAAATTAAACAATAACGACAAAACAGTCGCTTCCCTACTCCAGTTAGCTCTTCCTCTTCTCGTAGAATGTAGAAATATAGTATACACACAAATAATACGCATTCTCGCTGTACACCTGCCGCGCCTGCATCACCAATCCACATCCAATCATCATCCCCGTAGCCAAATGCACCGCCTCAACATCATCTCCATACGTCTCTTTATCTCGAAACAAAACCTCATCAGTAAACTTCTTTACCACCGCGATCTTTGACTCGTCTTGATGCCCGTCATTCACGATCCCGACTAAATGCATCGCGAAAACAAGCCACATCATCGACACCGTCATCGCACGACTCGTCGCACTCGCAAAGATCGCGGATAATGTCTCGCTAAACTCTGACACTACATCCGTCCGTTTCGCTAAATCGTATCGTCGAAGCCAGATACTCAACACCATCTTTGCAAAAGTAGAGTTGACTGACGAGGCTGCGGTTGATAACGTCGCGAGCTCCCAGCGCACGATATCGGCAATCGAATTTCCTGAATAAGCAGGCGGCCAACCAAACAACACTTCGAGAAATATCCGTGGACTTAGTAACCCTGTTCTTCGAGAGAAATTCAGGCCGTTAGGTGATTCCTGCATTAGCTCGCCGATATTGGTAAATAGACAGTCTGGGAGAATAGGTTCCGGCAGTACAGGCTCGGACTCTGCCGGCGTACTCTGCCCCGACATCGAATACGGCGACTGCTGCAACTGAAGAGCCATAGGCGATTTTAAAGGTAACTGTCCCTGTAACTCTAACTGCGCTTTATGCATCAACAGTTCCTGCACTGCAACACTATGTTGATCTGGAATCGACACGATCGGAATCGCAGGCGTGCCATCTCCCTGCGATGTCAACTGGACTGTTGGTTCATTATACGTCCATATCGGCGACGTCGCTTTGATCGCTGTCGTAGGATACCCTTCTTCCGGCTCTGTGCTCAAATACTGCTGTGTCTGCTGCCGTTTTCGCAGTGAAGATGGCCGCGATCTCATACCCTCATCATCATCCCCGTGAACACTACTCGTAGCAGTCGTATCCTCCTGATTTAGATAATACGCAAACAGCTCTGAAGATGACTCCCGTCTCAAACTCGAACCTGCTCCACTTTCGCTCTCGGTAAACCTTACGCTGTTACTGCGACTTCGAGTTCCGCGCCCAGAGGATGGCACTGATGATGCAGCGGATCGTGTCCCGGGTGAACTTTTGTATCGTTGGGGGGATAAGGACGGCGACGCTGCACTCATTGTTGGCGTTGACGATCTTGCTGTGTGTGAGAGCATTGGATGAGCTTGTATCCCGCGACTCTCATGCTCAACAGCAGTAGGCTTATTGGGCGAGCGCGAGCTGCTTCGATTTGCAGAAGTGATCTTCCCCGTTGTCGGTGATCCAGCTTGTCCCATATACACTCTCGCAAGTTCCGTACACTGCAGCAAATCATAAATATGTAAACAATTTGTTGAGTCGAGAACCCATGCAACACCAGTCTCGCGGAGTAAATCCATTGTCATTATTTTGGTGTTTGGTTTTGTTGAGATTGTTTCTTGTGCGCCATTATTCCGTCTCACGTCATAAATCACAATAGAACTAGTTATGTTAGCACATACTCATAAAAAATCAGAGAAGATGAATACTTTTCAATGAAATGGACAACACGACCATTTTTGCTCCATTTCAAACATGGCATCCCGGGCGTCGCAGCACCAGATATTCCTGGTCGTAATCTCCGAATCAGGTTCACAGACTTGCCGATATTAATACACCATAGTTGAATTTCATGGATATCTTCGACGGCCGATGGCGCCAACGCCGGCTCTTTGAGCCAGACGGCGAGCATGAGGGCTTCCGGGTCGGTTGATGTTGGATGGAACGCCAGTGCTACCACATTATTCCTTAATACAGGAGTCAGGGGGGCTCCTCTATCAGATTGGCTAAACAGATCCGGCAAGATATGTATAATCTCTGGGGTGAAGATGTCCCTCGCAATATCAAGAGCATGGATCTTCGGGGTTGACGGATCGGTTGATAATCTGCAGAGGATTGTATGGCCTGATTCGTATGCGACGGCAAAGACGTTAGAGTCGTGTGGGCTTGCTGAGATTGCGATGGCGCGAGAGGAAGAGTGGAGGCTTGCAAAGATGTGGATTGGCGGGTCGGTTGATGATACAGCTAAGTCGACTAAAGCCAGGCGTCCGGCAGGAAGAGCTATATTCAGTTAGAATTTTTTGTCAAATAGGATACGCAATACACTCACAAAATAAAATATATCGCCCGTCATGACTCCAGCAAACAGCAGAGTACTCATCTCCCGTTGCCGACGCCAAATCCGTTTGCCAGACCACAATTCTCGGACACACGCGCACCAAGTCATCCGGTACTCCTCCATTCTCATACTTCCACACCGAGAACGCAAGTTGTGGTTGCACTTGCACACACGCAAACGCCGATCCATCACTATCTGTACCTGCCGGTCGTGGGTATACCGCAGCCAGAGCGTCGAACGAGGCAGGTTGTCGTTGCGGAATGAGAGATGCTGGCGCAAGGAAATGCAGAGTCGTTTCGTCGCGGAGGAGTACTGCGCCTGTTGGCAGCACGTGAAGCGAGAGGTCCATCTGCTGTTGTGCTATGTCTGCTGAAAGTAAGAGTGTGGGGTGGTATAATGACTGTTGATATCAGTCTCTGGCGTCTCCCGGCATTTCAGATAATACCACAGAAGCAAGGCAAATTGATCCAAGGCAGTAAAAACACAATACACCAGCTCTCGAAACGATAAAGAGCAGCGAACCAGTAGAGTGGGCTGCAAAAAAAGCAGGTTGTGTCTCTGAACAGGTTTAACTTCGTGTACGTGAAGTGAAATTGGCGTTGGTTGTGCTTGTGCGCGTAATTTGACGCGTATTCAATCCCGCCAACACTAATCTGCGGTGAATTTACTAACGGCGTGTTTTTAGCCTAAGTTGCTCTTTCTGCGGTGAACTTATAGCTCTAATTACATATCCACTCATTACAATATCTACTCATTACTCTACTATTGACTCTGTTATCCAAAAGTAAACAAAGTAAGTGTCTGATTAGTCTACTGTACGTGCCAGGGGCAGTGCGGCGCCGGGCTTTGGCTGCCATTTGTTTTGATTCTGTTTCTCATCGTATGCAATATTATACAGTATTTATAAGTTATAATTGTATTGCATTGCATTATATAGATTGTACAGCATAAAATAGTAATCACTCAAGCCCAATAACCGCAATTCCCGCATCCAAACTTCCAATCTCATTCTTACGCTTGCATTTCCCGTTCTTCCTCAACTTTCAAAAGTCACTCTCAATAACCAAAAACTAAACTTTATTCTATTTAATTGATTGTCATGTTTAATTACGGTTCTTCTCAAACGAGTCATCAACTGTGAATAAGTTTGTTTACGATATACTACATTCTGTGTTCTCTTGTAGTGTGGTGCTATCCACTATTCATACTTCATTAATCACTATTCTCTTCTCATACAGTACTTCTCATACTTCGGATATCGCATCCATTAACAGAACAGAAACCTTACACCTCCCGATACATCTCCCGCACCGTCTTTGCCGCCGTACACAGCATATACGACCCAAACATCGAGTTCGCGACACATAGCCCGCCCATCGCATCCACTTCCTCTTGATCAAACTTCCAGTCTCCTGTAAGACGCCAGTATGCATCTAAAATCGGATCAACAGGCCCGTCCACGATTACTTTTATTTGCCCGGTTTTCCTGTCATACACCTCTCGCAGTGAAAATTCGGGATACCTAGGCTGCGAAGCCGTGCCTTCTCTAGCCCTCGCGCGGTTCTGCTGTGTACCTACTCGCGCTTTGTATTCTTCTAACTTGAACGTAGTCTCGCTCTTGTCAAAGGAAAAATTCAGGGGTATACGTTCTGTTTCAAGACTATAGAGAATCATTTTTTTCGCGGAAATAGTCGCCATCCTATATATATCCATTAGTACCAACCAAAGTAGATCTTCTCTAATATCGACCTTTTCGCGGCAAGCAACCCATTCGTTATCGCCGCTACAGAATCAGTCTTCTTCACATATGCAACATCCACGGACCGACATCCCATATGCTCAAGGGTCGTGACAAACGTATGCACAGATTCCCACAGAGCTTGTCCGGCAACTTTCTTTCCCTTTTCATAGAATTTCGCACGGATTAGCGGACCCAGTTTTTCATACGTCCTGCAAAGATCGTATGAGCGAGAGTATATCACCACGCGTTCTGGTCGTTTTGGCATATTCACAATCAGGAGTAATGCCTGTAGCAACGCTTGCACGCTCTCGCAGTCGCGAAAGATAGGTTGGAAACAACCAAAAGAATTGTATATCGAATTAGGCGAGAAAAAAAGGCCATACCCACCACACCGATCCGGCATCGTGGCAGAAGCTGTCCCGGCCGTCAGATTAGGTCCGAATATTGGAGAGTCGCCAGTCACGAGTTGATGATGTCGCGTAAACTCGCTGCCGTAGATAAAACAATATAGAGTACGAGGTTGGTCCCATTTCTTGGTTTTGTACGCTCTATCGTCATACAGCTGAAAATCTTTATATCTAATACGGACGTTAGCACAGCCTTAAAAATACCAAGGACTTAGAATCTCAAAGTACTTGACTAAACTATCCTCTGTAAACGTCACAGCCTCCAGATCACTCTCAGCAGTCGGACAAGTCCATCCCTCACGATCCACAAACTGCATCCACAACATCGGATAACCTTTTATAAACTCGCGTCCAAGAATCATATCAAACCCAGCATTCCCACCGCCAGGAAACAATTCGTCGACTACATATGCGTCGGATTCCATCTGCACATCACAGAAAAAAAAGGGGATCTTAATTGACTCCGGCATTGACAACGACAACTTCGCAGGCTTGAACTCCGCGCACAAATTCTTCCAATTATTCTTCTTCGGTGGTCCATTCGCTCGCAAAGTGTCAAAATCAACAGCTCCAAGCAGTAAACTTGAATCATTTTCCTCAGCCAGCGGCAAATTTCCCTTTTTTAAAAGCTGTCTCATTGCTTCCAGCATATCCTCATGTTCCTGATCTCTTTCCTTTCCAACTCTCGTCATCATATCTGGCCGAATTGGCTTTGATTCGCCTTGTACTTCGGCTTGGATCCTCGGTAGTAAACGATCAACCACGTCGTCAGGAGTAATTCTAGCCCGCGCACGAGGAATTAATTCAGGTTGCTCTCGATAAGGTTGAAGCGGTATATCAGCCGCGCTCGGAATCGAAAGACATACTGCCAAATAATTAGCTCTATACATCAATACTTTTTGTAATACGGACCTGGCAGCTGTAAAACCTTCTCGTCCTGGACCGCGTTGGGTAGTGGCAACAAAACATCATCTTCCTCTTCCGCAGCGTCATCCTCGCTTCCTGTATTCGCAGCTGACAGAGCTTGCCCAGGACTAACTGGTGACGCGGTGCTTGAATCATCATCACTCGGCTCTCTTTCGTAAAGTGGCTGCGGCACTTGTAAAGACGACTCTTGAGACCCGTTTGGCGACTCTACTTGAGACCCTTCATGGGGTTGCAAGTTTTCGAGATACGTAAGAATCCGTTCGTAGGATTTTTCTATCGGTAGCTCACTTGGTGCCTCGCTGGGTTGCTCACTTAACGGCGCAGAGTCTTGCTCGGCATCAGTCGGGTTAAATTCTGATACTCCACTTTTATCAGTCTCAGTGCCAATAGCACTCGCAGTCTCAGACACATCATCCCCCGCATCATCCATCTCAACATCCGCACCATCCGGCTCCCCAGAAACCGACCCCACCGGCGACGACGACAATGACTCCGGCTCAGCTTCGGGTAGCCTCGGAATATACCCATCATCACCGTCGTCGTCAGCCCAGGATACGTTTTTCCATGATTGTTTCCATTTGTTGAAGGTTTTGCGGCGCGATTCGGCGTCGTCTTTGGAGTCTGCGAGATCGTTCTTACTGGGAATGTCGTCTGCGCTGTTCTCATCTCCTTTTACATCTGCAGTGCGCGTATTGACTGCGGATGACGACTCGGCAGTAAGTCCTTCAGAAGACTCGATGGCCATTTTGATCTGCGATGCACTAGATATCTTTGCTCGTTTTCTCGACGTAGTCGCGTCCTCTGCAGCCTGTTGCTCCGCGGTCGTGTCTGTCGCCTCTGCATACTGGTTTCCGCTATTTTCAGCATGTTTGTTACTCTGATTTCTAGACGTAGAATTTTGTGCGTCCACGAGAGCATGTTTTGCCGCATTCGCGTATCCCGACAGCGACGGATTAAACGGCGCGTTCTTTTCTGCGGTATTGCTTGATTGACCCAGACTAATCGGCAAGTTAGTCAGCAATAAAGAGTAGCTTGCGTGACGCGAAGAAGACGGGGTGGCTATTGTCGTGGTCGGGGCGACAGCTTTTGCTATCTCTGCGTATGACATGGTGGGTTTTGGTCTAGTGGGTTGCTTTGCTGAGGGAGTAGTGTCAGGGTGAGCCGATGCCGTCAAGTAGTTAACTGCATCAAGAACTTCTGCTTCATAATTGGCACTTGGAGAGTAATTATTGCTTGAGTCGTCTGTAAGCTCGGGGATCTGTGCCTGAACAGGTTCGCTGCTTGGAGTAGAAGCTGCACCAGGAGGTGGTGCAACAGGAGGGGTATTAGGAGCAGCTGCAAGATCCGCAGTAACCGGATCAGCATGTTCTCGATCTGGCGTCGGAGCATTCAAATCCGTGGCATCTGGAAAAGTCGCATCAGAGCTAGGCCCTATCCCGGAAGGAGGTGCAGTATCTGTAGGAGCAAGAGTACCTGCAGGAGCAGCGGTGACCACAACAGTAGGATGCGCACGCCACGATGCTTCGTGTAGTGCAGTGAGTATAGTAACATCTCGATTTCCATCCTCATTGAATATCATTTTCGGTAATGGTTTATCATCATTCACGCCTTTAAACGAGCTTCCAGCGAAATATTTTAAATACGTATCTCGACTAATATAACTCTGCGCGGTCTGTGTCGGATCAATCAAAATCCTCAGCTTCGTATTAGAATTCGCAACTAATATAGTCACGCCTTTTTGTTCGGTGAATAGGGACTGTAGAGTCGGTGTGAAGTTGTTGTGCGCTGTGAGATCGAGCTTGAGAGTGGGCTCTTTGCGGAGCGAGTCGAGGTATACTTCGATACTCATATTGCACTTAGGAAAACCCTTCAGAACAGCAAGTTTAGATTATTATTTTTATTTGTTGTGGACTTGTTGGAGTAAAGCTGTGAATCACAGAGGATGAGATAGTCCAGTCTAAATAGAGATGTAAACACGCGCGGCGCGTCCCAGTTTGAATTGATTCAGACTAAACAAGGAACAAAGTCAACACTGTTCGTTTTTCAGCATATAAGAAGACGGAATGCTATATGTGCTAGAAATGGATATAGATTATGGCAAATAATAAGTATCTTTTATGACTATTTCTTGTATCAGCTTGGGTGGCAAGTTAGCTAACAAGGAGACTGAATAAATGATCCGGCACTGCATTACTGCTACACTTCAAACAACGGATAAAGATAAACAAAAAAATAGTACTAAAATTTCAATAAACAAAACGCCGTAAACTCAAATACATCTTAAATAATATATAAAACCGGACATCAATCCAGCATTTCAATTACGACTAGACAGGGCCGCTTTTGCATCAGTTTTCTTCTGTTCAAGATCACTAACGAATTCTTCCAGCACGTCTTTTAATCCTTCGTTTCGTCGACAGAGCATTAACACGTCGTCTGTGTTTACAGTCTTGCGTTTTGCGTGCCTAGCAGCGAGAGTGTTAGTTGTGAAGTAATGAAGAAGACAAGGAGGAAATGAAGTGTACCATGCAAATGCCTCGACGTCGGTCGCCAGTGTTACTAAATATCATCCAGTGTTAGGAGATGTATGACAGAATGATAAATAAATTGTAGTACCTGCTTGAGCATAGACTAATTCAGTAAGAGCAGCGATATACTGCGGTGTCGCATTCACACCAAGCGTCAAACAAGCTTCGTCCACAATCTTGCCCACTATATAAACAACAGCTTCTAGTTAGATAACAGTAAAATACTATAAAATTGTTCTAGTGAATGGAATATACCTGTATACCACACGGCTGATTTCATTCGCTGAGCAGAGTTAGTATCGAGCGCAGTCTTCATCATTATAAACAGAAGTACTTACATCCCGCAACTCAGGATCAATAGTAGAAGAAGGCATATCGCAATATAATCACAAACAGTACAACACTATCAACTTCCTTCCTTCTATCCTTTGCGATGTTTGACAATTAGAAAGCTGTTTGTTGTAGTCGTCTTCGCGTCGCGAACGCGTCCAGTCTCGCACTGTAAACTCAAGCTGCCGGAACTTCCCAGTTATATTCTGGCTCCATATATTCAGCTCTACTCTCACTTTCTACCCATACTTTCATACCCAAGACAATCACGGCGCCACGCGGAAGTCAATATTTTCCCAGTCGTTGTTTGGAAACCAGTTTGGCCACCGTCAAAAACCACGCTTTTTTGGTGCTTTTTTGGTCCTTCTTTGGTTTTGTGTATATATTCCTACTCATATCCTGTTGTATCGCAGTGTTTTTCTTATCAGACAGAATTCATATTCAGCTACTTCTTCACTCCAGCTCACCAGCAATCTGCAACTTCCCACAGAACCTTCTACAACAACACAACCATGTTCGACAGAATCAAGATTTTCGACGATCTCAAGGATTACACACTTAAGGACTACTTCCCGCTCTTCATCATCATTACAGGATACATACTTTTCCGGCCTTACGCGATGAAAATCGGCGCTGAGCTACAAAAACGCGAGCACCGCAAAGCAGGTCTCGAACGACGAAACGAAGCAGTCAAGAAAGCGCTTGGAATCGAGGCCGTCGACGAACAGTTTGAAGCAGAGAAAAGTGAGAGTGTATGGGGACGTAATGCGCGGAGGCGCCAGAAAGTCGCTATTAAGCAGATTGAGAAGCGGTTCGAGAGACAGCAGGAGATGGAGGCAAACTACGAAAGCGACAAGGAAATTGATGAGTTTTTGACCGAATAGACTCTTCTAATGACTTAGAGTCGTTTGAGAAGTTGCTTCTACTTTTTTGAGGAGTTAGAAATGTACTTTGAACGGGGACGACAATTGTTTAAACACACTGGAATGGAACAAACTGCACTATAGAACGCAGTGGAACACCACTTACGAACCTGTCTATTATCTATGAACTTTGTATAATCAGTAGTAAAATACGCAATTTGTATTTATTTATTAGCAATATTTCTGTTGTATAATCTAAATCTATTAAAGAATCAAATTCTACAATCTCAACACCTCAGTAAAAAATCCACCAACCTCTGCTACTCTAAGAAACAACAACTCCTAAAAAATACTACTCTAACTTAATAAACCTCAAGAATATATCTGCTCTTCTCCTTGAGCTCCTCAACCTCCTTCGCAGTGTCGACCTCGACATTACGAATCTTGGCTTCCTCCTTGATAACATCTTCAAGGACAGCAGTGACATCAGGAACAGGCCAAGTAGGACTAGAAATGTAGGAATTAGTATTAAATCTAACTTGAAATTAATTAGAATACATACCCGCAAAGATAGAAAACACCTTGCTGCTCGACGTAAGCAGGCACAAGCTTGTCAATAGACTGGCGCATCTTGTCCTGGATATAAATCTTCTCGGGCTGATCACGCGAGAAAGCAGCACCGATATGGGTGATGATTCCAGCAGCCATATGAGCCTCCCAGAATTCACCGTATCTATTCGAATAAAGTTAGCACGAACTATCAAGATATAAACAACGAAAACATACAAGTACTCCTCCTTCTGATGACGAGATCCGAGGTACAAGAAAATATCACCAATCTCGTTACCCCGAGCCTTCTGCCACGCCTTCTCCTCAACAAACGCCTTGAACGGAGCAAGACCAGTTCCAAGACCACTCATGATGATAGGCTGGGTAGTCAAGGGAGGAAGCTTCATAACCGAAGGCTTGACGGAGACAACAAGCTCGGAGCCGAGGCTGAGCTGCGAAAGGTAACGCGAGCACTGACCGTAGCGCTTGCGGCCCTGCGAGTCGACCCAGTCGACGACGACAATGAGCAGGTGGACGGCGTTGGGGTGCACCTTCTGCGACGAGGCAATCGAGTACTCACGACGCTTGAGCGGGTTAACGATCTTGATCAAGTCCTCGAACGACGGACGAGCAGAGTCGAACTCGATCAAGATATCGGCGTAGGTAAGAGTCTCCTCGTCGGCTCTGCGCTTGAACTCTTCGGCACCTTCGGCGCTTGACAACTTGAGAAGGTGAGCTTTCTGCTTGTCGTCGGTAGCATACTCAGCAAGCGACTCGTAGAACTTCTTGGGAGTCTTGCCAAAGATATCAAGGTTTTCAATCAAAACCTGGTATACAGTGCGCTGCTCGTACTGAGTAGGATCGTCACGAGCGGGCACGATAACAACCGCGTCAGCATCAAGACCGTACTCACCAATGAACTTTGCCACGAGCTCTGCATCGTTGCGTCCGTGAATTCCAAGCGCCTCTCCGATCTCGTACTTGAGACCGGTTCCCGTGATGTCGAACTCGATGTGGAAAATGTTACGGTCGTAGGACAGAGGTGTGAGACGCTTGAGCTCCTGAACCTTGGCGACAAAGTTCTGAACTGGTAAGTCAGGACGCAATTCAGCCTTGTAGCTGAAGGCTTCCTTGAAAGCAAAGGTTTTGGCGGCAGTCTGCCAGGTCTCAATCTGAGTAACGGGCTCCTCAATAAACTTCTCCTCGTTAGCGGTGAAGCTGTCAGGAATAGGAGCGAAGGGAAGAGTAGTGGGCTCATCCTCCTTAAGCTCCCAAGCCTCGGGAATCTCAGCCTTGACGAGACCACCCTGGATCTTCTCCGAGATCTCAGACACGGCCGCGGCAGCGAGTCCAGAGTCTGAGTTGAGGGTAAGCAACTTGCCGAGGTAAGCCTCAGCGGACTCGGCAGGGTTGCCAGCGCGCAAGACAGCGATCTGGGAGGCAAGGCTAGCGGCAGGACCATTGGCAAAGTCGACAACATCGGCAAGGTTGATGGTGTAAACGACAATCTCCTTCGAAGTCAAAAGCTTCTTGATGGGGAAGGGAATCTTCTTGGCGAGGTCCTCGAATTTGTCGGTGGTGTTGACAAGGAGGGTACCGCCGTACTTGAGCGAGTCGACGACGTTGTAAGCCGTGAAGATCTTATCGTCATTGACGACAACAATGTCAGCGTTAGTGATGGCAAAGGTCGAATCGACAATACGCTTCGACGAGCGCAACTCAGACTGGACGATACCAGCCAAAGTCTGGTTGTCAAAGGTAGAGTAGAAGCCAGTGTTGCGAGACGAGTCAAGCGAGAAGAACTGGGCAAGTCTGACAGGAGCAAGAGCAAGCGGGCTATCATCAGCGTTCCAGAAGACAACCTGCGACACATCCTGGTCCTCGAGCAAGTCGAAGGACGCGACGGTAGAGAAACCGTTCGCGGTGACTTCCTCGGGGATAGCGAGCTTGACGGGGGTGGCACCACGGAGGATCTGCTCGTAAATCCAGATGAAGTTCTTGGGCGTCAGGGACTGCTCCTCGCGAGTGTACTTGACGTCGACGAGCTTGGGACGCTGGCCAGCGGGGAAGTCGGGCGACATGACGATGGCAGCGAAGATGTCGCTGTAGATAGCCGACTTGAAAGAAGAGTCAGCGACCTCGGTCTGGCTGTAGACCTGGCCAAAGACGTAGACCTGCTTGGTTGAGCGCGGGAGGGCATTGAGGAACTGCGACTCGCCAAAGGGAGCGGCGACGCGGATGGTGAGGACACCGACGCGCTCGCCAGCGTCCGAAAGGTTCAAAGCAACCTCGCTGGCGACAGCAGACTCAGCCGATCCAAGAACGACGAGGACGACATCGGGCTGCTCGTGACCCTCGTACTCAAAGAGACGGTAGGAAGTTCCGAGCTCGGCGTTGACGGTCGTGAGCAGACGGCTGGCCTTGGAGACAGGGTCAGCGCGGAGGAAGGACTTGTCTTGGGACGAAAGAATGTCGTCGAACATGTCCTTGACGCGCTTGACGCCGAGGACGTCGATGATGCGCTGGCTTTCGCGGCTGAGACGCAGACCGTCGTAGAGATGGACGGTGGGCAGGACAGAGGAGAGCAGGGCCGAGTAGAGCGACATGTGCTGGAGCTCCGAGACGCGCGAGGAGGCGACGAGGGCAAGACCGCACTCACGGGCGGTGTTGAGGGCGGTCACGTAGTCAACAACATATGCGTCAGAGACGGGGGAGTAGTCAATGGCGGCGACGTTGATGACGATGGGCGAGGGCAAGGTCGGCAAGTACGAGAGCTCGGAGAGAACAGGTGCGAGCGCAGGCAGCGAGCCCGAGGAGGCGACGATCGAGCGCGGAGCAGCAGAGTGCTTGCGGTCGAGGTTCGAGGAAAGGATGTAGCCCAAAGGCAGGGATCCTGCGCCAGCGCGGGTCTCGAGCTGGCTCACGAGAGGGACGACACCAAAGCCGTTGCTCTGGCCTGCGGTCTTCCAGGCTGCGATGCCCGAGTCGAGGCCGAAGGTCTCTGGCGAGTATGTGAAGATAGCATCAGAAAGAGCATAGCTAGAGAGCTCCACGAGAGTTTGAGGGGTGAGGTAGGTCGGACCGTCCAGAGTCGCGATGCTCTCTGGCACCGGGAACGGAGCAGCAAGGGTTGCTCTTGCCAGGAAGTCCTCGGAGACCTGGGCAGTTTTGAAAGGGATTTCAGCTACCATTTTTTCGTGAACGTGTCTGAAGATAACAGAAGCCGTTCTTCGCGAAGTAGAACGCGGTTCGGGAGCAGAAAAGGTGAGCAGCTGCGTTGGAAGCGGAAAACTCATTTGGCTGGGCTGCCCTGTGTGTTCTTCTTACTCGAGGTGGATTTTTTCTGGACGTGCAAATCTTATTTTTGACGCAATCAGTCACGTGAAATTATGTAATATATTACATACTACTGACCATTGTCTCCGTTTGTATCTTATAAAATCTTGTTTATAGAATCGTGTATTTATATCAAATAGTTATGTCTAATGTATGCAGCAAAATAAAACAACACACTCAACACTAACTCTGCAACGCGCGCAACCGCTCCCGCATATCGTCCAAATCCGCCTCCTCCTCTTCCTCGGGCTCTTCCTCTGCTGGCACACTATCTGGCACAGCACCAGCCTGGCCCAGTTTGCCGCCTGTGATTTCAGAAAGAATAGCATCAACCTCTGCGTCTGCTTCTTCTTCGAAAGCATCGTCGGCTTCGTCGAGTCCGTCGAGAGTGTCGCCGACCATCTCGTCCATGATACCGGCCTGGGATTCAGTTAGTTCAGATGTACCATACACTACATAACAGTAGCAATCAATTATCTCACAAAAGCACTTACTTTCATCAGCTCTTGACTCAGTTCACGCATAGTGCCCGAAATCTCCGGCAGTCTCACCAACGAGTTGACATCTCTCATAACACCGGTGCTGGCCTTCATACTGCCCTGTATCTTGCGGACAGCAAACTGCTCTTTAACCTGCATTCCCACCGACTGTAACTGTGCTTTGGACTTGAATAGCCGACTTCGCTGTTGTCGGACGTGGTATAGCTCTTTGGCGAGGATTCGGGCAGAGGACACGTCGTTTCGTTTAGCTGACGCCTTGATCATTGACTTTGTCTTTGCCTCGAGAGTCGACAGCGTCGTCATCTGTTTGTCTAGCTGACGCTCGTTTTTCCGCAGCAGACTGTTGCATTTTCGCATCTGTGAAGATATTAGTATCAGACAAGGATATCTGTCGGTGGGCACACGAGATATCAGCAGCATCAGCAATGTCAGTAACGTACCTGTTCCTGCGGATCCGGACCGTAAATGGCCCTCTTGATTGCCTCCATCGCGCTGATTTCCTATCTGTCAAGCCAAGCAGACCCAAACAGCGACAATTGGCAAACGAAGACTGAGCTGAGAACTATCTGCCTGTTGAAGTCCAAGTCCCAGCTCGTGGCTCGCCTCCGCCGCATCAGGCCTTCGGAATACGCCGTAGCAGCGACTGCTCTTGTTGACTTCTAGACTGTTTTCTACACTTTACTACGCTTATTCTGGGTATATTTTAGTCTTATAATTGATATAAACCGATATTATTTATTATATCTCCAAAAACAGAAGCACAAACATTAAGTGCATAACTACAGCAACATGCTCTTGTTTAAACCATAATCAGTTATACTACAATACAAATAACACACCTCCCCTTTGCCCTACCTTCCGTGCCCTACAATGCCACCAAACCTCTTAGAAGCCCTGCCTTTGCCCTCATTGAATTATACCCCGGATTTTCAGCTGAACCCTACCTCGATAAGATGATTAGTGCGTAGCCCTTATCAGTTCTCTTTGCCTGCGGTCCTGGCTCGGTGCTGGCCCAGGCTGTGCTTTGCTGCTCTTGTGTTTTTTTTTGCTGACTGGGTTTTGTTATTGTAGCTATCGAGGTTGATGATCTCGAGAGGAGTAATGAACGGTCGCATCTGTTGCCGAATCTTGACGAGCCTTCCGCGGAGACTAGATCTGCAGAAGACGAAGCAGCAGCAGCAGCAGTGGGAACAGCAGTGTCTGCGGAGCTGCCGCATGGAACAAAACGCGGTAACGACGATAACTTGTTTGCCGTGATAAACGACGCCGAACAGCTCCAGTTCATCGCGAACCAGCTCGAGAACGTCGAGGAGCACGATACAGCGGC
Organism: [Lipomyces] yamanashiensis; assembly: GCA_030572775.1. Classification (NCBI taxonomy): domain Eukaryota; kingdom Fungi; phylum Ascomycota; class Lipomycetes; order Lipomycetales; family Lipomycetaceae; genus Myxozyma; species [Lipomyces] yamanashiensis. The sequence goes on from JAJMBS010000021.1 coordinate 224,921, forward strand.
AGCTGCAGCTGCAGCGTTTGGTGTTGGATCTATGACTGCGACTGAACATGAACAGCAGAGTCAGCAGAATGACTATCAGTTCCAACCATCTGAGCATTCGCAGACTGTCTACGACTACCCAATCGACGAATTAGCTGGATCCAGTGATCCGTCATTGCAGCTAAAGATACAAAGCATGCCTATTCTTGACAATCTTGTGTGTTTTGTCTTTTTTTTCATAGATTATGTACTGTGTACTGACACTATATAGTCTAACCAAATCCTTGCTTTCCTAGCGCGATATCAAGAGATGTTTAATGTTGTCGCTCAACCAGACAGCGACCAAGGCCAGACCTATCGCACTCTGAACTCCCTTTTTGAACGTATGTACTTATTCTTGTTCTTTTGCGATTGAGCTGACGAAATCAGAGACCAAGAGACTCTACACATCAGACCCGTTTTTATCCGCGACCTCCCTCGGTCTTTCTAAATCTCCACGCTACAGCACAACAATCCGCAAAGCCAATCTGGCTACATTTGTCTCTGCTATTTTTGGTACCACTGAAGTCGGATTTTATCTTTTGAATCAATGTTTTCTCGAGTGCTTTGTCCCCGAAAACAGCAGGCTACTAAAAGTCCAGGCGGCATTATTTCTCGATCTTAAAACACAAGCGTTTATTTCTGCACTTCATCAGGGAGAACGTGTGAGGCATCAAATTTTGGAGGACTTGTTTCCTGCGAATTTGGAGGAAGAGTTGTTGCAGCATAGACAGGGTGCTGCGCGGGTGCTTAGTCCTTGTGAGGTTGATTTCATTGCGCGGTGCAAGAGTAGAAAGGATATTGTAAGTACTTTTCTCTCATACGAATGAATATTTGGCTAACAGATTTAGTTGGCGGGTTTCTCAGACGATGGCATGCTATCAGAGAAATACCCATGGTACAATTTCCTTAACGACGTGACAGATTACATTTCCAAGAACTATGCGACGATTACCGCGCTGCCCAGTTCTTTTAATAAACGCCAACGACGAAATGCGAGCACGTCAGAGCAGGCGAGCGTGAGTCCGTTTGCGGAGGATGCACATGTTGTGCGCGCGTCGCCTGTTATCCCGCATATCGCAGCAACAGCGGTGAGTACCGGCCAGCACCATCAGAACGGCGAGATATCTATAGACCCGAGTATGGATCTGAGTGGAGTTTCGTCGTCGAAAGTGGCTACAGGGCTTGGATTGGGAGGAGACGAGCCGGTTATGACGGCGGCGGACGCATATGCTGCCGCGCACGAGATCGTGTCGCGTAGTGCGCTCGAAACTGGCGAGCATGGCGACGGCATATCACGGGTCAAAGCCCCTCGCAACCGAGCATACAATGGGGGCAGCAACAAACGTCGGCCATGGACGAAGGAAGAAGAAAACGCGTTGATGAAGGGTCTTGATCAGGTGCAGGGACCTAAATGGAGTCAGATTTTAGAGATGTATGGTCCCGGCGGGAAGATCAATGAAGTTCTTAAGGATAGAAATCAAGTGCAGCTGAAGGACAAGGCGAGGAACTTGAAGTTGTTTTTTTTGAAGAGTGGACTGGAGGTTCCGTTTTACTTGTCGTTTGTGACGGGCGAGCTTAAGAACCGGACGAAGAAGAGCGCGCGCGAGGACGATTAGGAAGAATTTGATATTTGTTTTATTAGGGATCTTGTACTTTTAGTATGCTGTCTATTCGACATAATAGACAACAATACAATATATATTTATATAGTGAACATATATGAACAAATATGAATACAAAACATATCTAATCAGATGCAGTGCTATTTGCTGCGATGATGTTAAATGGAAAGGGGTTTCTACGGCCAATCACGCGCAGGCGAATAAAGCGAGCTGGTTCTTTTTGGGCTTTCCGGAGCCAACTTTGCCATACACGAGCAACGAAAGCGCAACGAAAAACCAGCTTTGAGCAGCCCGGAAAGAGCGCTGCAGACGAATAATTTGATAGCAGAAGATACAGAAAAAAACAGAATGATAAGGCTTCCGACTATCGCTGTGCGTCAGTTCGCGCTCGCGAGACCGCAATCAGTCGTGCTTCGCGCGTTCTCCGCATCCGCAAACGCATCCAAGCCAGCTGTTGTAGCAGCAGCGGCGGCAGATAACAGTGGAAACAAGCTGGTGTCAAAGTCGTCGTTGGCGACTGATTATCCGTTGCCGTCGGAGCGTAAACCGCAGAACGTGATTGACTATGCGATGACGACGCTTGATGCTATCGCGAACTGGGCGCGACAGGGTTCTTTCTGGCCTATGACCTTCGGACTTGCCTGCTGTGCCGGTATGCATTTTTTTTTTAAATTAGAAATCGGAATGAATCTGTACTGATGATCACTTGTGTATATAGTGGAGATGATGCACTTGTCTGGACCAAGATACGATCAGGATCGTGTGGGAATTATTTTCCGTGCCTCGCCTCGTCAATCTGATATTATGATTGTCGCCGGAACATTGACCAACAAGATGGCGCCCGCTCTGCGACAGGTCTACGATCAGATGCCCGAACCCCGGTGGTATGTCAACTCGCTGTTTTAATTGCGAAAAGAAAGGTGCTAATTTGATAAGGGTCATTTCCATGGGATCGTGCGCTAACGGGGGCGGATACTACCACTACTCATACTCAGTCGTCCGTGGCTGCGACAGAATCGTCCCCGTCGATGTCTACGTCCCCGGCTGTCCTCCTACATCCGAAGCTCTCATGTACGGTGTCTTGCAGCTGCAGAAGAAGATGAGACTGCAGAAGATCACCAGACTCTGGTACCGAAGCCGGTAAATTTCTTCGTCGGTATCGTGGAGTTTAAGCTTTCTATTTTTTTTTTCACTATATATTATGGCATTGGTTAGACGCGATAGTTAAAATTCATGAGAGGTCGGTTAAGAGCGATGGTGATCTATGATTTGTTCAAGCGTCGGAGATAGCAATGACACTTAAACAAGATGGAGCACATGAACACAGAATTTCTTACTATCATTACTATTACTTTGACAGGGTGTCGGGTTTTGTTCTGGATTATTTATCTATATTTTTTATGTTTGTTTTGATTAGTTTGAATATATTAATTGCATATCATTTGACGAACACGGGGGCTGGAGAAAATCAATCTTATGTAGAACATATAGAGCATGTAAAGAATACAGTAGTTAATTAAGCAATATACAAAAACAAAGAAGTAGTACAAATTGAATATAAATTGAATAAATATTATTTACAATAATCAAAGCGAGACACAAGAAGTAGCATTTAAAAACCATCATACAAGCCGGCCTCCTTCTCAGCAGCATGACGCTCATCATTGATCTTCCACCACCACTCAAAGAGCTCGTTTTCAGGGTCACGAACATCCCAGGGCTTGGGAGTGAGGATGTAGTGGACGTTCTTGACTTCCTCGTCGCGCCAGATAGGAGTGTGGATATCACGAAGGGTTTTGAGCGCGTTGTACTTGTATGACAAGGGCACCCAGGAGTCACGGAAGACGTCAGATAAGAGGGATTGGTCTGCAAATTCGTAGTTGTCGGTCATGGTCGGGGAGGCCATTGCGGCGATGATTTTGTCGTAGGAGGCCGTCGATGGGTTGACGACTTGGAGACCGCCGTTGCAGATGGCGAGGCCGGTGTTTGTGGGTGCGCCTTGGAGTTGGGCGATTTCGGGGTCGGGGTGTTGATGAGTAAACGAGCAGTTCTCGGGGATCCTATAATAGAATGAGTTAGTGGATTGCAACTGGAGAGGGAAGAGTCGGAGATAGTACCAGTCCTTGGGATAGTGAGCCTTCTGGAAGGGGTTGCAAGTACAGGCATGGGAAGCAGCAAAGATACGGTCGGTGTCGTTGAGTTCCAATTCCATAAGCTCATCCATGTTTTTAACGACGATCATGTCGGAGTCAAGCTGGACTACGCGCTCGAACTGGGTGAGGTTGAAAGGCTGCAATTTGGACCAGCAGTCGTAGAAGCGGGTGTCGTTGCCATAGTCCTTGTGTACTTTCGGAAGCAGATACTCTGTCTTTTGCTTGGGAATTCCACGGGCTTCAAGAGCAGCGTGTCCTTCGGGCTCGAGAGTGTCTGTGTAGAGGACAAGGAAGGGGTACTTTGAGCCGGCCTTGCGGAGGGAGTACTCAAGGGCGAGCAGGCCGGGGAGGTACTTTGTGTTTGTGAGGAGGGTGGTCCAGACGTGGGTTGTGTTTTCTGGCAGGGACATTCTGATATAATAGCAGATAAACAGAGGCAAATAGGAAGAACGATTGTGTCGGAGCAGAAAGGCTTGAGGAAGTGGCAAGAGGAGGTGGATTCAAAACTACGTGGCTCTATCAGAGATGACCCCATCGTGTTACGATTACGCTGGGCTTTCTGTGGCAATGCCACATTCTACGCCGAAACACAGCACTCAAAATGCGTACACACACCCAATTTGTGGCGGAATAACGCACAAACAACTAAAAACAGTAAATAGTAAACAAACTAAACGTGTCCGGGCGATTGGCAGCCAATCCTCTATGATTTCTTGCTTATCTGTTCCTGATCCATATTTGCTCTTCTTTGAGTTTACTTAAATGTAATGTCGTTGGTGCAGTTGTGCAATTATGTCAAAGTGTCATCTATAACTGCACGTGACACGTTGAATTCAGTACTCCTCGGAAGAGACACATCTGAAATACAGACAGACATCAGCGGACAAGAAGTGTTATCCTCATATCTTCCACGTTCTCTCTCTAGTTTTATCCATACACAGAAATGGCTGGAGACCACGGACACGAGAGTACGTTTTTATTTTAATTGCTTCACTGGCAGTTACTGCTTCTCTGGACTCAGACTGCGGTTCTGGCCAATGAGATTCCCGATATTATTGAGCGTCTGTTCTAATCCGATATATTCTAGCTGTACGTCGTGATCCCGCCATCGACCGGCATTACAGTATGTTCTTTATTTTTTTTCAATATGCGATAAGAAATTGCGTGGGGTTTGGTGTGCAAGTTCTGACATCGTGCGTTTAGCCCTCCGCGAGAACTACGAAGCATACTTCAGATGGACTCCTAAGAACGCCCGGTACGCATTCGGATTACTCGTTCTTATTCCCGGCGCTCTTCTATTTACCGCCTACCGTACTGATGTATGTAATTTGGGCTGTGAAGTGGATATTGCAGAGTACTAATTAGATATAGGGCTTGATCAACTTTGAAGGAAAGAAGCGCGGTGACAGCATTTACGAGAGACATTAGATACATATACTAGCATAGCGCGGTGAATTGATTATTATACTGTAATATTACTATGTTCTTAGGCGTTGAGAGAGTGCTCTTAGTGTAGCGTATCACATGTAATGATTGACTACAGCGCGTATAACTGCAGGATAATTACATGCAACTATTTTATCTTCAGTGCTGCATTCTAGAAATTTATTCCAGTGCTCTGTTATCCTATTAATAATACGCTATCTATTCTTACATTAAAATGCATCCAACCATAACCTATACAAACAAGAATCAAGAATCAACAAACTCCAAGCTCCAATATCATACACATAGTAGTATACATAATAGTACACAATAGTACGTATTAATAGTACATAATAGTACAAAACTACTCGTCAGCAGCCTTTGTATTATTCACAATCATCGCCGTCATCTTTTCGATATACACATCTCGTTCCGAAGCAGTAGCTCCCTCATCAGGCAACCCGACCGGCAATTTCTCATTAGAAGAACCGATGTCGACGACGGAGCTCTCTTCGATTCTGCGCAGGTTTGCCACTTTTTGCTGGATTTCTTTGCTTTGTGCGATAAGAAACCGGACGGTTTCGTCCATTGGCGCGACGCCGCTTGTGCGCTGCAGAAACGCCAGGGCAGATTGGTATGTTTTGAGGACTGTTATTAGTTGTCTGTTTTGACGGGTTTTGAGGCGTAGTTTCTCGTTGGCATAGTAGGATGCTTGGAGGGTTTTGCGGAGGAGAAGCAGTCTGCTGTCGAGGTTTATGTGGGTACTTGAAAAGTCGATGTTCTGTGATGTTAGTAAGTGCAAAGGTAAATAAGTGGAGTAGACGTACTTTGTGGTGCGATAATCTCATCCAGCCATCGACGATATCATCTGGAATGGCGAGAATATTTCGAAGTACGTATAATTCAAATCTAGACGCGTTAGATCATCTCATATTCATCCCAAGATGAGTACCTACCGATCAAAGTTGCGATCCACGATTCCCTCCAACAGTGTCTCCAATTTCGCTGTGCCGAGTTCAATCTCTTCTTCGGGAATATCTTTACACGGCGGTGTATTCTGCAAAAAGGACTCGATAGCGGCGGTGCATTTGTAAAGGATGTTGTTAACTGCGTTGATGATGTCGTCGAGGAGCGCGATTGGGGGATATTCGAAGTGTTCTGTGAGCAGAGCTGTTGTGCTTGACGATGGCTGTGCCATATTCTGTTCCTATTATTCCTATCTTATTGTATCTTTCTATTGTGAGTGTGTTGAATAGTATGTTGATTGTAGTGTATTGCTTCGACGTGTTGTATGCCACTCAGTAAATAACGCGTTCACTACTCTATACCCTATCCCACTATTAGATAATCATTACATAAACTAGGGCTAGATAGGGCTCAGGAAACAAACAGTCACAACACAACTTCTAAGCCGCACGCTCACGACTAGCTAGTCTTGAATCCTGGCTCTTCGAATCCTTTGATTCTCCACAGGACTGAGCAGTTACAAAAACATCTACAATTCTCTGTCGACGAAGTTCTGTTACTATCAATAATCTATTCTTTGTTAAGTATTTTTTAATCCAACATGTCTGACACCGAGGAAGTTATGGCCGCCGAGGAGATCGTCGAGGTCGAAGCCTCTGCTCCTGCTGGAGGAATGACCGTCGAGGAGGCCCTTAAGGGTGTTCTCCGCAAGGCTCTTATTCACGATGGTCTTGCTCGTGGTCTTCGTGAGGCCTCGAAGGCTCTTGGCCGGTAAGTTGCTCTTAGGATACAAAAGAGAAGATAAGAGAAGAGGCTAATAGAGATATAGTCGCGAGGCTCACCTTGCCGTTCTCTGCGACTCCTGCGACGAGGAGTCCTACACCAAGCTCATTGAGGCTCTTTGCGCCGAGCCCGAGAACAAGATTCCTTTGATCAAGGTCTCTGACTCGAAGAAGTTGGGCGAATGGGCTGGTCTCTGTAAGTCTCTTTTGATATACGTGTATCAACAACTTCTAATCAGGTTATATAGGCGTTCTTGACCGTGAGGGCAACGCCCGCAAGGTTGTCGGCGCTTCATGCGTCGTCGTCAAGGACTGGGGTGAGCAGTCTGTCGAGCGTGACTTCTTGTTGCAGTACTTTGAGAGCAACTAAGGTGTAGGCAGTTATGTACATTTTTCGGGTAATCACGGTTTATAAAAGTTTGTTATTGCGAAGAATGAATACACTTCTACTTTTCTACTCTATTACTTTATTATACTGTAGTGCTGTAATGCTCTTATGCTGTAGTGCTGTGGTGCTGCAGAGGTATTACAGTAATGTAGTAATGTAACTTTATTAGCCCAAACAATGCAACCGATATAATACAACAAAAAAGATTCGCTTTTATTCAAATACAAGTCTAGTACAATTGTAGTACAAGCCTGTATTTATAGTCTAGTATAGATGTTAATCATCTCTGGCACCCGGAGCAGTTAGGTCCTTGCTGTTGACATCGCCCAGCTTGAGTAGACTTCCCTCGACAGAGAACACCTTGCCAGAGGTTTCGAGTGCCTCGATAACAAAAGTAAGCTTGTCACCGATCTTCTTTCCGTTGTTATCAACCCAGCTGCCGAGACTCCGGCTCGACTGTGCCGAGTCTTCGTTCTCGATCAAAAGACCCGCTGCGTCGCGGTCTTCTTCCTCTTTCTCCTCCTCCTCGTCGTTTGTGTACTCGTTCTCAACAAACTTCCACTTTGGCGGTATCCGGTCGCGGGTGATACTCGCGTTAAAGACATCACAGACAAGCAAACCAATATGCGAACGCGACTGCATGTTGATTCTTCCTTGTAAGATATCGCCCCTTTTCGGTTTCCAAACCAGGAACTCTGCGGTAACCCACGCAAACGCAAACGGAGATTCGCTGATAATCCGCGCTCCAGAGTCCTTATCAACCGTAATATCAAGCACAGCTAGCACGATTCCGCCAACCGGTGCAAAATAGGTCATCGTCAACGGATCAAGATGCTGTGCTCTGATTCCCTGCATCGGCGCCAACGCGTACATCGGCGCAATCGACAAATACAGCTCTGTCGAAACACGATAAAAACACTGCGACGCAGCCGGGTTTCCTAAAACAGAGACTTTTGAATGAAATTTGCGTTGTCGTGGAATCTCTGAAAGAATTGATTCTGATACTGTGTCTGTTGTTTTCGACGACGAACTCTGGTGTCTCCGCTTCTTGATTTTCCTTTCTTCTGCCATTCTGCTTTCTCTTATGCTCTTTCTATTCCTTTGTGTCTGTTTATATGCTGTTTCTGTACTTATATGCTGTGTATATTTATCTTCTGTCTGCCTATTCAATTGCAGAACCAAAATTTTTCAGAGTTTTCGAGCTGTGCGGCTTTCAAAGAAAACCCTAATCTCTTTTTGGGAGATTTAAGGTTTGTATTAAAACGTTAATTAAAATCCGGGTAAATTTATTTTTTTCTTTGCGCAGAAAAGAAAGTTTTGAAGAAAAATTGCTCCCAATTGTTCACTTTCTGTTTTTGATATTCAGAATATACTGAATATATTGAGTATATACTGTTCAATTTTTGCTGAATATACAGATATTATTGGAATATTGAGTATATAATAAGATGTCGGACGAGGTACGTTTATCAGCGTGTGCAGCAAACAATGCTAACAGAAACAGATTGTCTGGCAGATCATCAACCAGGACTTTTGTTCCTACAAAATCAAGTATGTATTCTTCTTGTTATTGCCTATTCTATATATCTAATATTCTGTAGAACACTCAAAGATCAGACATTTTGTCGTAATGAGTACAACGTCACCGGCTTCTGCACACGACAGTCTTGTCCGCTCGCCAACTCGCGCTACGCAACAGTCCGCAATGTGAATGGCAGACTATATCTCTACATGAAAACCATCGAACGAGCGCATACACCGCTCAAGCAGTGGGAACGGATAAAACTCTCACAGCAGTACTCGAAAGCGCTTGAGCAGATTGAACAGCGTCTGATATACTGGCCTAACTTCCTCATTCACAAGTGTAAACAGCGTTTGACTAGGCTCACGCAGGTTGCTATTGCGTCGCGTAAACTCGCGTTGAAGAGCAAAGACGAGGAAAGAAGGGTAGTCGGTGTCAAGTCCAAGGTTGTCCGACGCGAGACTACGCGCGAGCGCAAAGCCCTCGCTGCCGCCCGCGTTGAGAAAGCTATCGAGAAAGAGCTTCTCGATCGCTTGAAGAGCGGAGCATACGGCGACAAACCTCTTAACGTTGACGAGAAGGTGTGGCAGACAATCATGAACAACATGCGCTCTTCCGCCGAGGGCGAAGCTGACGCCGATATCGACGACGCCGAAGCCGAAGAAGAAGAAGAAGAAGAAGACGAAAGCGAAGCAGAGATCGAGTACGTTGAAGACGACGACGATGCTGATGACGACGAGCTTGTTGAGCTCGAAGATATCGAGAACTGGCTTGGTGCCGAAGTACCCACCGATGACGAGTTCAGCGAGGATTCAGACTCGAGTATTGAAGAGGAGGATTCTGAGGATGAAGACGCAACCACAAAGGCTGTTAAACGGAAACGACCCAGTGCTTCTTCCAAGCCTAGAAAGCGTATGCCACCCTTTGCACTATTTACTAATGCTCTAATACTAACGATGAATAGGCGCCCCGAGAGTCGAGATCGAATACGAACAAGAACCAGCGACTGCAAACATGCAGGCAGCTTCTTGGTAACTTACGAGTGTATGGATGTTTTTTTGTTAAGTCACTGCATATGTTTAAATGGCCGGTTCCAGTAGTAGTTTATAGTAGTTTGGGCATGAATAAAAGTATTTCTGTTGTTGTTATTGCTGAATGAATTAGCCTGATAAGTGAATAGAATGCTATTGCATTCATACAACATGTAATAAATGTAAGTAATGTAATGTAATAATAGAAGAGAATACGTTGAGCGACCCCTGAAAATCAGCTCTATTAATCCCGGCGCACTCAATCATCTTGACCGCATAGTTCACACAATCCTCCTTGCCTTCGCCAGAACAGCGCGAACCCCTTCGTGGGGATCGAGAAATACACCGAGAGTGCTTCATATGTCTCTGCTTTCGCAGGCGTATACAATGGGGTCCGCGGACAGGACTGAAGACGCGCAGACGCACCGCAGAGACGCGTTGCTGCATCCCCGGATCCCGTCGCGTCTCTACTCACCTTCGCCTTCACCCTCGAGCCGATCAGGGTACTCTTCTATGGTGGAGGACTACGAAGAAGACGATGCAGACGAGGACGAGGACGAGGATGAGCAGAACGGGATGCTGCGAACGCAACAAGCGCGACGAAGACGGAAAAGACCACGACGCTATGCGACTTCACGAGACACAGTCAAAGTGCTCGACGGGATCAAAGACGGCTACAACCTTGGATTCCGCAAGAAATGCGTCGAGTGTTGCTTGATTATTGGGTTGCTTGTGCTTGCAGTCAATCACAATCTCGCGACTGTGGTCGATAATTTGGGCTTTGTCGCGGTTTGCAGCGCAATCCTCCTCGTCGTTCTCTATCTCAAGCAAGAGACTTGGAGTATGCCCTCGGTGCTGTACATATACCTCTTCCCGACTGCTCTCACTCTGGCTGATTACCCGCAATTCCTACGACTTAACCTACTGCTCTCAGTCTGCTCGCTGCCATTACCCGCTACTATTCTTTCAAACATCGTCATTTTCCTCCAACCAGCGAGTCCAGAGATATTCTACTTGCACTCAAGCCTCACAAGTATCGTCGGCACTCTCACTACAACCTCTCTTTCTCCCACAGAGACTTTACTAGCTGGCACGTTACTCGTTAATCTCCTTTTAAACGCCACGACCATAGATGTCATTTTCTTGAGAGCATTCATGTTTGGCTCGTTATTCAGCCTGTGGCCTGCTGTTCCCTTGATTCGTAAGGTCATGAGGTTATCACTGTTACCGCGCCATCGACGGCCGAAAAATTCAGGAAAAAAGAAATTGATGTATGCGCTGGTGGTGTATAGCATATTTGTGGTGAATGTCCTTGTGTTTGTGAGATGGTTTTTGACCAGACAACTTGGCCGGGATCCATTTGTGTACATGGTCAAGTAAGTTCTATTCTATTTATCATTTTCTTTACTAATTTTGTAGTTACTTGTTTTTCGCAGAAGACTCGAGCCTCCGAATAAGCATGCTGGCATACTGGACAGCCTGGCTCTGCATCGGCATTCCTTACATCCAATACCGTTCTCCTTCCTGGACAATCGACATTCGCCGCAAAGTCTGGCACGGCATGGTCGTCGGCATGTTCCTTTTTGGCGGTCTAAACCGTGATGCTATGTTCACTTCACTTTCTCTCGCTATCGCGCTCACGTTATTCCTCTTTGCGGAAGTACTTCGCGCTACAACGCTGCCACCCCTCGGCCATTTAATCCACGAATCCCTCAAAAAATTCACTGACGAGCGCGATACCTGCGGCCCCGTAATTGTCTCTCACATCTTCCTCCTTCTTGGCATCTCGCTCCCTATTTTCTGGTCAAATTCGCCCGCGGGGATAATCTGTCTGGGCTTTGGCGACGCGTGTGCGTCTATCGTTGGAAGACGGTACGGTACACATCGCTGGTTTGATTCGAAAAAGACGCTTGAAGGTACAGCTGGATTCGTGATCGCCGCACTCGCAGGTCTTTTCCTCTGTAAAAACTTCATTCCAGGATACACAACCCATCGCCTTCTCACAGACTCTGAAACAACACTCCCGTGGCTCCTCACGACCACACTCTCGACTGCGGTCTTGGAAGCCACGAGCGGTATGAATGATAACGTGATCGTACCGGTATACATGTACGTCGCACTTCGTCTTGGTGTTGAAAATCTCGAACGTGGTGTTGTTGTCGATCAACTCGTCGGCCTCTAATCCCTTTCACGCCTGTTTATATGTTTGTTTGCGTTTGTTTATTCTTGGATATAATGAAACATCTCTTCTGGATACGATTAAAGGGTTTATGTTGTTGTGCTTTCTCGACACAAAAAATACTTGCTAGGACCATGGTTTCCGACCATGTCTAGTTTCTAATAAAGTAATATAGATTATGTTAAATATTCATCTTGAGTAAGAAAGAGGAAAGTAAAACGAGCCTGGTTACACTACGCCAAAAACATACAGTCATTAATGTACATTAGAAAATATATGGAAATAAAAAGAGAGGTTATCGAGCACGCAGAATACGTCTCATCGTCGCTAGTAAATCAAAATTCGACGCGATAGAAGCATTGTGGGGACGAGTGTACGACGCGATATATATATCAAATTTAATGGAAAGTTATCGAGCACGTAAACTACGTTTCGTCGTCGTCATTGTTAGATCCAGCGAACTCGCCTCCCTTTTCTCATCATGTCTTCGCAACCGCCGCAAGGGTAGTTCACTCATCTGCGGCATTTCTACACCAGCACTCCGCGTCACGCGCCCAGATCCACTAACTCCTCCGCGTGTCCTTTTTCCATTTTTCTGTGTATCATCGTCGTCAGTTACGTAGTAGTCGACGGCGCGGTCCTCGCGTTTTCGTTTGTGGTATTCGAGTCTATGTTCGAGGTTCCACAGACGCGAGCGTGAGGCGTTGGATAATGATTGCGGTGCTACAATGGCGAATCGCGATGGTGGGATTACCGGAGCCTCGGCAAAGGTCTGGATTGATTGCGACATTGTAGAGGTATGATCAGAAATCTCGGATTGCAGATTTGTGTCGTCTTGAGAAGTTTTGACGGGGTCTGGGACAACCGCCAGCAATTCTTCAGATGACGATGAGTTCTCTGTGTTTTCTTGCGCCGTCTCCTGCTCTTCTGCAGTTTCACCCGCATCATCATCAACAACCTCCTCCTCCTCCTCCACCAACTCAACAGGCTGCGGCACATGCACTTCCATCGCCGTCGTCGTGCCCGCCGCAATACCAACTTGCCACGCCGCCGTATTATAACTCAGCGAATTTATCCCTCCCGCGCGTCCGACCACCAACGGCGTCCACACTAACTTATCCGGTTCAAGTTTGATATATTTCTTCGCTTCCCAATTTGAGATTGTAAGTGAGATTAAAGCGCGGTCGACGCGGAGGGCGTAGGTGCGAGTCACGGGATCGCGAACAAGTGCATTCAAAGCTTCGAGACCGCAAATGACGTCGTCGCAGGTCATACCCGTTCGTTGCGCCAATGTTGCGATACTCACTTCTGTAGCGTGAGTGCTTGATTTCGGATCCACAAACAGTTCGTAAAGTTCGTAACAAAGGGTTTGCTTCCAGTAATTGCGATACGAAAGAAGCCCGAGATCAGAAAGTGGTTTTTCGGGTGTGCCAAGTTTACCTTCAGTGCGGGTTAAGAGGTATGAAAAGGAGATGAGGAAATTGCCGTAGCCTTTTCGCTGGTGGATCGGAAGTGTGAGAATACACGAGACATTGTAGTTTGACGTCGTAAGTTTTTCCTATTCCATTAGCCTCTTCATATCAGAAACAAGTTGAAAACATACCTTTGAGAAGTAGCCCACAAAATGACATCCATGTTCATCCGATTCCGTCATGATATAAAACAAAAAAGGTTCGACATCATAATACAACGTCTTTGACCCTAAAAACAGTTTCGCCAAAAGACACAAATACTGGCAATACATTGGATTTTTCCGTCCATCCACTTCAAAAATCGAGACATTACCAGCTCGATAAATTTCGTCACCAGGCGGATGTCGCGCCGGACATTTCAATTGATGCCGCCAGTTAACGTATTCGGAGGGCATGTATTTTAAACAGTATTCGCAGATATAAAGAAGTGGTCGACGATTATATTCCTCGGGATACGGCGCGGTGTACCAGGTTTCGATTTCATAGATGCTGAATCTGATAGCTTTGATTTTAGAAATAGATCGAAGGTTAGCGTCGTCCTCGTCGTCCTCATCGAAGTGGTCCTCAGAGTCAAGATCGAGGTCTGAGCCTGAAGATGTATCTGAACTGAGATCAAAGATATAATCAGCTCCGGATTCAGTCGGGCGCGACTCCTCCACATACTCTTCTTCTGAAGACGAATCGGCCCGCCGTCGTCCTGTCTGCTCTCGCCGACGAGAAAGTTTTCTCCGCTTTCGCGAGGCTGATACGTTCGTTCTCCGTCTTTCGATATTCTCCTTTTGCTGAGCCAGCAGCATAGTCTTGCCAAACATCATCCGATCTTTCGCGTTAGGAACGGTTCTTGTGGTGTCGGCTTGACTTGCGGTTAATAACCCGCCGTACGGTTTTTCAAGACCGTTCTCATCAAGAGGATGACCGCGGGTGGGCGAGGTATTTGTGTGTTTTTTGTACGTGTATACATTATGTTCGGTTTGTTCGTAGGTGAGGTATCCTGAAATCGCGAGATTGTTGGAGTGAATGTTAATATGGTTCGCAAGCTGAACCAGATTAAACTTTATAATCAAGGAATTCTGAGATCGTTCGAATCTCACAAACTTGGAAAGAGGCGCACCGTTGTCGCGAGTCCGTGCATGGGTGATCCGGAGTTGGATAGGTTGTGAAACCTGCTCGACGCGTGGACGCGTAACTCGTAGACTAAGCGATGGTCGACGACCTTCTTGTTCAGATTCAGACTCGCCTGTACTCTCTCGTCTATCCGCATGAAGATCAAGAATACCGGACGTATATACACGTGCACGCCCACGTTTCGGAGACGTCAAGGATATCGAGTCCACAGTCGGCAACGGCGGTAATTGCTGTTCAATAGCAGGCGCAGGAACCGGTACTGATCTCAACCCGCGCGACGGAACACTCGACTGTAAAATCATCTGCTCGACATCCGGCGGCAACAACGCAGTCGGAATACGCGTCCTCAACGCCCGTTGCTGTAACCCTGATAACGCGAGCGCTAAAGCGGCATCTTGCTGTGTATCTGGCCGTTCGCGGGCTTCTTCTTCTTCTTCTTCTTCTTCTTCTTCTTCAGGTCCGCTGGCCTCGATGAACTCGTCGTCGGGTTCGCCCGCGCTTGGAGCGTCGTCGTCGTCATCGTCGAGGAAGAGAAGAGCGGGGTCGATTTCGAGTTGTGATACTGGTACTTTAGTGGGTTCAGGGACAGACGAGACTGTTCGCTCATACTTGGCTTCCTCATCCAGTGAAACAGCTACTGTCCGTGTCTTCTTAGGCGACGTTCGCGCTCTCGCACTCGTTTTACAATTCGCACATACCCAGTCTCTCGGCGCACTCGATCTCGATGCACGAATTAATGACGGTGACGGCGGAGTTGTTCGTTTAAGGCATTCACTATGGACTATATTAGCGTTAGTATGTTCTGAGAGCGGAGGATGGGTTGATGTACCTCGTGAGATAGAGCATTTTGAGCAGGTTCTGTAGTCTTTTTCTTTTCGTCTGTCATTGCATATTCTAGATACCATTAGCAAACGCCATAAAACAGCTTTACTGCATACATACTCGCACGCGATAATTGAGGTACTACCCCGCAGAGCTCTCGTCGTACCCGACAAAGTCCTCTCCCGCACTCTCTCCACCGACGGCGACAAACTCGACCGTCCTGCTGCACGATCCGACATCGTCGACGACGGCGGCGATGACAGCGGCGACGACGAACCCTGCGTTCGTGTCATTCCTATTCCTGATTCTACCAACGATCTAGTCCCTAGCTGCTGCTGTGATGGGAGAATTGAGTCAACATTGTTTTGTGGTGAGGATCGGGTATTTCTGCGCGCGGTTGACTGCCGCAACGGGCTCGATTTCGTCGTTGGAGAAGTGACGCGTGGAGATGTTGGATCGAGTTGGCGTGTACCGCGTCTCTGTTCACGTTGTTAGCTGGATACGAAGATATACACCACGACGCGTGGCGTGAATGCAGTCTATCGCTTCAAATGACTTTTCTAAACAGAAATACATAAACAATATAAAATACACGTACCTTTGGCAAAGGCGATCGCTCGCTCGATTTGCGCCGAGCAAACACGGCCATGCAAAAGACGCGTTTGTGTTGTCGTTGTTGTCAGACTGCGATATCAGGATCTATCGACCACACACAAAGTTCACGTTGCTAAAAACACGAAACAATCCAAGATGCTATTAAAATAGAATATCTGCGTAAATAGTCAGATGAATTCTGAGAAGAAGAAGAACAGCTTGCGAGTGTGAATCGCGTCTCCACACAGCAAACGCCTTCACACGTCCTTAAAACAGCACAATCCACACACCTTCTCTCACTTCATCAACAATCTCCTCTTCTTTCTCTTCTTTCTTCTCTCTGAACACACAATCTTCAACGCTGTTGCGTGTTTGGGGGAACTGCGAAGGGGTTGACGCGCGAACGCCGCAGCAGCCTGGATTTGGCTGCGTTTGTGTGCACGCTTCAACAACTCCTGATTAATCATTAATCGCACGGTAAAGAGTGTTTTTATTGCAGAATTAGCCTGTATAAGTGGTCTATTTACGGAATATTTTATATTTTATTATTATTCGAGCGTATTATTCACAATAATCGATCTCTCAAAATCACCTATGTAATAAACCCTAACCTTTGGGAGTTCAAAATTTAAAGATTGATTTACTGGTGAACAACTTAACAATCTACTTCTTCGTCTTGAACTTGCAAAAGGAGTCACTAAAGTGAGAAGAAGTGAAGAAAAGAGCAGAGAATATGTATATTCTGAGCAAGTTCTCGGATCTCGTTCGAATTGAGCCCTCCAAGTTTTCGAAAAAGACCGAGGACGCGCTCGAGGACGAGATCAATATCAAATACGCCAATAAAGTGAGTGTTCTTTCTTATCTTTTGTATATATATAAGTGTAAAGATCTAATGTGTTTGTATAGGTTGTTCAGGATATTGGATTGTGCCTGTGTTTATACGATATTCTCGAAGTAGGAGACGGACTCATTCGTCATGGCGATGGCTCAGCGTACATCAAAAGTACATCTTTTTTACTTGAATCTTACATTTGAATGAAACTGACTTGAATGAAACTGACTTGAATGAATAGCTGTGTTTCGGTTAATAGTATTTAGACCGTATGTTGGTGAAGTGCTTGTTGGCTGGATCTCCTCCTGTTCTAAAGACGGCATCAAAGGTATTCTTCATTTATTCTCTTCAAATACACATCTAACAGAATAGTGAGAATGGGCTTCTTCGACGAAATCTTCATACCAAAAGAATATCTCTTTGATGGTTGTATCTTCATTCCAAGCGAACAAGCCTGGGTCTGGCACACCGCCGAACACAAACTCTACATCGACACCAACGAACGCATCCGATTCCGGATCGAGCAAGAAGTCTTCACGGATCAATCTCCCCAGGGACCACGGAACATGACCGAGCAGCCGCCAGCGATTGAGAGCGTTGTGACGACGAATGCGGAAGAAGCGGCGGCGGAGCAGAAGTTGTTGTTGCAGAATGGAAGTGCGAATGTGCCTGCGCCGCCGTATTCACTTGTCGCGTCGTGTCAGGTGCCGGGAATGGGATTGGTTACGTGGTGGGATTAATGAAAATGAAGTAGAAAGATGTACGATAATGAATGTATATAATGAAGCTATAGTACAATATAATGAGTGTATATGATATCTAGATCATACTAAACTATAGATCGAGCATGCTGCTGACTGGTCGAGGTTTCAGATTTATGACACTTAAGTCATCTTCAAGGCTCTAAACAATTAGCACTGGGTACATAATAATAGTAGAATAACACACCTTTAACTGCATCTTGTAAACACCCAGTTTCCGCTCAAGATCCAAACACTCTGCAATTCCCCGATCAAAAGCCTCAACCAGTCTATATTCGCGCTGCATATCCGGTTCAATCATCGCATGCACTGTCGCGGATTCGGCTGCTTGTAGTTCTTTGATGATTTGCTTTTCGAGACCGCGTGAGGAGTCGCGGTCTGTCCAGGAGAAGTATTCGAGTGTTTCTTCGATTCCGGAGACGTCTTGGGCTGTTTTCGCTGACGAGAGGAAGTTGAAGAATGTCTGCGTCGTAGGTTTCTCGCTCGTGGCGTCAGGCTCGGTGTCGGAGTTGAAATCGTCAGAGTCAGTGGGATTCTGATTTGCAGCCATGAGAGGCATCGTTCGCGCTTTTTGCAGCTGACGAAAACCAGCCGGGACATCTTCTTTCTCAGACTGCGTTGTATTCAAAGGAACAGAAGTAGGCGTAGTCGGATTCATGGGCTGTCCTCGCTGTGATTTGAATGTCATCGTAGGCACAGCCAGTATCTCATTCCTCCCTCCTCCTCCTCCTGCTGACGAGTTCGACGGCGTGCGATCAAAAGACGGTCTCCCTCTAATCGACTGAAACATCGGCTGTTTACTCCCCAAAGCAGTCGCCGTCGGTATACTCCCCGCAGAGCCACTTCCCGCGCTGACCGACGAGGCGCTTTTCGAGGAGATTGACGTCGTTGACCGTTGTAAGGGACTCAGTGCCGGACGCGAACTGCCGCCGCTGTTGGATTGTTTGTGACTGCGCATTGTACTTTCTCAAATAACACCACTTCTACAACAACTCAATCGCTTCCCTTCACAGCCAATCCTCTTGTATTGTAGTATTATCAAGTCGTGATCGCGCGGCGCAGGAGACGCGTTTCACCGCCACTACTGCGCCACTATTGAACTCCCAGCGAAAAAAAATTTGGAAAGCAAAGACTTTAAAATCATCATCAGCTAGGATTTTAACACAACAGGTGTTGGAGAAGAGAAGAAGGATTAGGTTATTCAGATTATAGAAAGTTTTTTTTTTTGAATTTGTGTTAGTGAAAAGATATTCTACGGCATGGCGAAATCAAAGAAAGCATCAGCAGCAGCAGTGAAGGTGGAGATCAAAGATACACCACAAGACAAGACTACTCGCGCGTTAATTCAACAGATATACACGTTTCTGAAGATGAAAGGACTTGTTTCCACAGCAGAGAGGCTTGTGAAGGAAGTGGAGGAGAAGTTTAGAGGTGTGGAAGTGAAGGTTGAGGGTGGTGATCCGTTGGAGTTGGTGTATTACGCGTGGATAGAGGGAAAGACCAAGGCTGAGTTGCAGGAGAGCGGGAGCGACTCCGGCGACTCTGACAGTGACTCCAGTGACTCTGAGAGTGAGAGTGAGAGCGAGAGCGAGAATGAGAACGAGAGCTCTGATTCTGATGCCGAGAAGGCTGAGAAGGCTGTTTCGGACTCGAGCTCTGATTCTGATTCCAATTCTGAAGATAGTTCTTCAGACTCAGATTCAGACTCCGACTCAGATTCAGAAAAGGAAGTAAAGACGACGACTGTGACTACGACGACGACATTAACCACGACGAAGAAGGCTGTTGCGAAGGAGGAGTCTTCAGAGTCTAGTTCTGATTCCAGCTCTGAGTCTGAGTCTGATAGTGAGGATTTGAGCACTGCTGATTCTGAGAGTGATTCTAGCTCTAGCAGTGAGACTGAGAGTGAGAGTGAGAGTGAGAGCGAGAGAGATTCAGAGAAGGAAATCAAAGCAAGTGAATCTTCTCAAGGAAAGAGAAAGCGGGAGTCAGAGTCGTCGACAGCAGATGAGAGTTCTGGCTCTACTGATGCTGATGTCACCGCTGAGAGTAAGCGCGCGAAAAAAGAGCCGAGTGCGAAGGAGAAGAGGTATGTATTTTGCTAGGTTTATGAAGGAAATATTAACGAGTGGGCAGTACTGATCCCGCGCGGCGGTTCTCGCGGATTGACCGAGCAAAAGTGCAGTTTGAGTCTGGAGCATTACAAGACAACACGTATAAAGGAGCTGCAGGAACATGGGGCGAGATTGCGAATGAAAAGCTGACGCAGGTGCGCGGGAAGGATTTCACGAAGAATAAGAACAAGATGAAGAGGGGAAGTTATAGAGGAGGGACGATTGAGCTGACGAGCGGTAGTTATAAGTTTACTGATTAACTCTACTGTTATACTACGAAGTATTAGAGTATACTACGACTATACTATTATTGTAGTATATTCTACTGTATTAACAAATTGAATAGAATAGATAGATCAAGCAAGAGTATTGTATCAAGTAGCACCCGGTTAGCACAAGCACAAGCAGCACAGCGCAGTCAGTAAATCGGTACCAACCCCTCGCTTACATTATTTAGTGCACCTACCAGGTACATGCAGGTGAGACGGTACGCGACACTAAACGACACAGTCGCTAAGTCGCGTGTACCCTGCGGCTCCGTGTCGCGGCCGGCCACGCGAAGTAAACTCTAAATCCTCGAAGCAGGCGCGCCCGGCGCCGTCGCTGGGCTTTTTTGGCTCTCCGGCCCCGCAAAGGCTCTTTGTTGCCTTTCGACAGCGACTCTTCTTCACCGCGCTACTCTGCTGCATTTGCTGCTGTCCTCAGTCCTGCGCAAGAACAAGTTACCTTCGCAGGCTCCAGATGTGCCCTCGTTGTCGGCCGCACAATGCCTCCGTTGCGCAATGCTTCAGTGCCTATCGCTGCCCTTGTCGAACCGATCCAGAACAAGCAGAAGGGGAACTCGCCCACCGAGTCTGAGTCTGCATCTGTGCCTGAACACGACAGGAAGGACGGGAAGAGCAGTAGCAGTAGCAGCAGAAACAACAACAGCAACAACAACAACAACAGCAACAACAACAACAACGACTACAATACCAACAACACAACCGCAGCTGATACTCTAAACACTACTAATCCCTTCGTCCCCATGGCTGTCCGCCGCCGCGGCCTCGCGCTCAAAGACTACGAACTCGACCTCCGCCAGCAACCCGTCCGTTGCAAAGCAACCGGATCCTCCGAACGTGCCCTCGCTGACCGCAAAGCCGTCGACCCACCGCCTGTTGTCCAGCTTGTCGTCCGTGATGGCGATCCCCACTGCGAATGGCTGCAGTCGCCTTTCTTCTTCATGTGCGCAAACCTCTACGACCCGGTGGATGATGTGCCTGTCCCGCGCCCGCCATCCGAGACTCTCGCTGGCACTCTTGTTTCTTCTCTTCACCGTGTCAGAGACGACGAAGATAGGGAAGGCGGCTACTTTGTCTTTGGCGACATCTCTGTCAAAATGGAAGGCCAGTTCCGCCTCCAGTTCAGTCTCTTTGAAATGCTCGAGTACGTCCTTCTCATACTCTTCTCTTACACACCACTAACACTACTTCTAGCGGCGCGCAGGTAGAATTCATTACCTCCATCATCACTGACGTCTTCACCGTCTACTCCCCCAAACAGTTCCCCGGCGTACTCGAGTCCACTGCGCTCTCCCGACAGTTCTCAGACCAAGGCGTGCGACTGCGTCTCCGCAAAGAGACAGGAGCTCGTGCTGCTGCGGCCGCTGCCGCGGCCGCTGCCGCTGCCGCAAACGCAGGCGCAGAGAGTACTAACAGACATACTTCTGTGGACACGAACGCGGAAGACCACAGTACTGACGACGCTTTTTCGCCGCCTGGATCCAAACGCCGACGCTTGGCTTCACCAGCTGCCCCAGCTCCTGCTTCGACACCTGCTTCAACGCCAGTATCAGCCTCAACTCCAGCTCCTGCAGCTCCTGCAGCAGCACCTACTCGTCCACCCGGTCCGCAAAGCCGAACCAGCAGCCTCACCCGCAGCAGCACAAGTAGCGCATCCAGCTACGCAACGATATCGTCGACACCTCCCTCTGCCCGCCCTGCAGACCACATCAAGCAAGAATTCAAGCACGAGTACCCCCCTCCTCCTCCGCCTCTTCCTCCTCCTCCTCCTCCTCCTTTACCACCGCCACCACCTTCGCACTTGCTGCCTCACGGACAGACACCACCGCAGCCACAAACCCAACCACCACTACAGCAACAGCTACAGCAACAGCCACAACAACCACAGTACGGATATCCACAATACTACCCTGAACACTACCAGTATCCGCCCTCTCCTCACGACAAGTATCGTTTCTACTCCCAACAGCACCTTCCTCCTCCTCCTCCTCCTCCTCCTCCTCCTCCTCCTCCTCCTCCTCCTCCGCAGCCTCTCTACGTCGCCCCGCCAGCGCCCTCACCCTCCACATCAGCACCCTGCGCTTCTACCCCCACTGACCAGCAGCAACGCTCGACAGGCTCGACCTACGCTGGCTCAGCTTACTGTGATGACTCAGCATACTCGTCGCGGCAGGCGTCGCCGCAGTCGCGTCCCGAGGACCTGCGTTCGCACACACATTCCCCGTTTGCGTATGCTTCAAGCAGACAGTTCGCGCCTGTCGTCGTCTCGCCGTCGGTCGCTACTCCACCGCCATTACCGGCTGTGCACACTGCACCCTTGACACCGCTGCACGCGCTCGGACAGACATATATCTCGTCCCCGTCTCCGCATCCAATCCACCACCACCCTCATCACCACCACCACCACCAGATGCAGCCCGCGCCGGTATTGCTACATCCTCATCCATCTTTGATCCCGCGGATGCCGGGACCTAGTGGACCGCTTGCGAGTGCGATCCGCGAAACTGACGGGAGAGTGAGGTTACCGCCTGTGGTCTTTCACGATCCTGGGATGATGGCGATGGGTGCTACTAGTAGTGGTGCTGATTCAATCCTGATGCAACGCAGACAGACAATCCTCCAACAACAACAACAACAGCAGCAGCAGCAGCAGCAACAGCAGCTTCAGCCACCTATACCAGGACAGTATCCATATACCTATCAGCCGCAACCAAACCCACAGCGGCCGCAACCTTCTATTGCATCTTTACTACAGAGCGGAGAAAACAATCCACCACCGCGCCATTAACTTCTTTCAATGAAATGAAGCAACGCTAAACCACAGCGCTAATACACGTCTCAATGCATATGATGAAGCGCTGATACGCATCTCATGACTGAAGATGTATCGAGTCAATACACTACAGGGCCGATCTACGTCTCAATGTCCATATTTCGAAGAGGTATCGGGCATACTATATATACACACACAGCCTCTTTCCTGCTAGATTACTGCATGCTTTTAAATACGTCTGTTTTGGGATTCATTTTTGCTTTCTTTCTTCTATACATATATATAACTTGAATGAGTGAGTGTAAGTTAGATTCTTTGTTATTCAATATTTTCGTTTCGTGGGTAAATTTCCGGGCTGAGGTGATATATATTTTCTTTATAAAAATTATGGGAGTCATTTGTTTACTTGTACACAATTTGTTTTTGCTTGTTTTCTTTTGTGCGTTTTGCGGTGATATTTGTTTTTTATACATAGATTATTCCATTGGTGGCAAAAAATCTGTGTTAATGTAGCGTGAATGAATGATTTATCATGGCATTGACAACTTCTCGGTGAAAAGTCTGTAGATTTATGCAAGCAATGTCAGTTTAATGGATTCATGACAAGAACCAGTACCGTGGAATATATCCAGTCAAGCTGAGATAATTGTATTCACCGAAGGAGTGGGCGAGCTGAGGCAGCCAAGTCGGGACGAAGATCACTGTACTTTCACATGCAATTGAGAAGTACAAATTATCATATACTGGTAAGAAATGACAAGATTTGGATACTGTTATATCCAATATGAGTGTAATATCTACGATATTCATTAATTATACGCCCAGTCTATTATTGTCTTCTCTCAGTCCTCGAATTAGAACTATATGAGTTTAAGTGAATCGCGTCGATCCCGTCCATCCCAGATGCCAAGAATACGCGATACTTAACACTTCTTTGTCAGTTCCGGCAGTTCTCGTCGACGGTCATGAATTCCGGTTCTGGATGTACCCGAACAATTTATATCAATAACTCATTTAGAGCAAGAAAGCGAAGACAGGGGCTTTTGGCCTTCATGTATAGTGGTCTCTCGTGTATAGTGATCTCGCGTGCTCGTCTAGTGCTCGCCCGGTCATCCTCAATTCTCTCTCTTCTTCCCTGATTTCTAAATATGCCTCTCAAATGTCTGTGTGTTTTTTTTGGAGTTATCTGGATATTGGTTGTCTGTGTGATGTCTGTGATTACTGAGCTTGTGCGTTTTTGCGATTCTAGAAGTCTGTGCGAGTTCGGTCACAGCGTCAAAGCGGGCAAGCAATCGAACAAAAGGCGATCAGCAAAAGGAACAAGCCAGAAGAAGCGAGCGGAAGCGAGCAAAATACTTCTTCATTCTCAAATCATCTGTTCTTTTGTGTGGTGATTTTACTTGGGTTCTTTGGTGGTGGTCGTGGACTGGCGCTCGTGTCTTATCTGCCTCGATATTCGCGAAAAGCAAAAACAGGGATCCAGCTTCTTTCTCTATTGCTGCTATATATCTAAACTCACTCTGTCGCCACTATACACACTTCACTTCTTGGATGCTTGAAAGTGGAATAGAAACCGCGCTATTTTCACCCGGCAATTGCAGATTCCCATCTTTCGCAAACCCTACTTTCCACCAACTTCACTGTACACAATCCCCATCACAATACAGCACAATAAAACGCCCAGTGCAAAGCTGAACAAAGAGGAAGAGTAGTGAGTGCATTTCTGAGTGTTATTAGACTTACTCTTGATAGCGAACAGGGTTTTCAGGGCATCGCGGGAACACCGGATTGAAGACACTTTAATCATGCGAGGAAGTGGTCTTTGACCGAAGGGATTGCTTCGAGTTAGAAAAGAAAAGAGGATGGTACGACTTCCTAAAGCAGACGGGATTGCATGGGCTGCATTTGTCGTTGTGAAACATAGCGTGCGTATAGATTGGTTATGACGAGCCTAAAGTAGGAGGACGGTCAGAGTACCGATAGAATGCAAGTGATCTTGTTTATGTGAGACGTCGTTTAAGTGAAGTATTAGTGACTTTGTGTAGTGAAGTGTTTAGTGGAACACGTACGATTAAAACAGAACAGATGGACGCAAAAGGGGTAGGGTCGGTCAAAGTTGTTCAGAAAAGGGCCGGAAACAGCAAGTTAATTGAAATTTTCCAATCCTTCGCCGGAGGAAGAAGACGCGAGAAGCATGTTTGGTGTCGTAAACCATGCTCGAGATCGCGAATGGCTATAGATCCTGCTAAGTTTCGAGTATACTGTATCCTCCAGCGAAAGAGAGAGAAAAAAGAAACGAAGAGTTAGTTTAACTCGTGATATTTGATCCTGGAGGGTGGAAATAGCCGACGAAGGGACAGCCACCGCGAACTAGAGAAGAGTAAGCCAAGAAGTAAATAGCTAAAATGGAAGAAAAGCTCCTAGACAGCAGACGCACAAACCAGGGTGTCTCTAGAGTATGCTGCAGCAAAGCAGTTAATACAATACCACATGCTGAGTCGGACTGTAGCTGTCAGAGCTTGTAAAAAAGAAAGCAAGAGTATATAGTGCTGGTCTGACCAAGAGCCGGATGAGGAAACAGACTGATGATGCTCATGCTCATCAATTGATTAATTGAGTGAATTTGACTGAATTAATTTGAATTGGCCGCTGATGTACTGCGTCTGACAGAGAGTGTCCACTGGCTGCTCCAGTCCTCTCGCTGCATCGCCATCGCGAGCATCTCAGTCTCCAACCATTCCCCCCCCCTTTTTTTTTGACATTCAAAATCCGTTAAACAAACCACAGAGGAAGAAGAACTCGGTAGCTATTTTTTGGCACAGTTTAAGCCAGATTGAGTATAGCCCTGCCGGTAAGCAATCGCATAGAGCATGACATTTCAGTCTTTGTCTTCATGAGGCGCTTTCGGAAAGCTGCGCGCAGAGAGTTGCGGTTTGCCTAATGCTTTCTAGTGCTGAAGTGCCTACCGCTACTCCTCTATTTAGTTTAGTAACTCGCGTCTCCTCTCTGTGGGCCGTGTTCTTGTTCTCCAGATTGTATTATCTCTGCAGCAGTAGTAACTCCTGCGCTGGATGAACAGCTATTAGATAAACTATGAGCAGCTAAACCAGCGAAAGTGCTTGCTCTAGTCGAATAATTCGATCATTATCATAAGATCCTGCCAGAAACAGATACTCATCAAAAGCATCTAGATATATTGCGGCGTAAGTAATACGGCCCCTTGATTAGCTCATGCGGATAGCAAAACTACGCACTTCTCCAACACCACACGGTGTATCGCGCTGTATATTACTGATCCACAATCCTGGTTCACTAAATTGTTCTTATACTAGAATGCATTCTATTCTAATTCTATTCTGTTCTGTTCTGTTCTATTTTACTGGATCTCAAACATTTCCCAACTTCTGGAACAACTATACTCAACAGCAACTGTTCCAGATCTTCGAAACCAAGATGCAAGCAATTCTAGCCGCATTTCTGGCGATCCCTCTATCTGCCAAGGGAGAGAGACTGCTCAAAGGACCCCGACCCCCCTTCCCGCTCGTAGGCATTGACTCTTTACTTTTTGGCGCTGTCAGGTTTTTAGAGTAGGTTGTGGGTAGTACGAAGTTCTGTTCCTGCGTCGGCAATGCAATGCACGTGGGCAGACAACTTCTTTTTGTGTACTTGGAGTAAGTGTAGTGGAATATAGAGAATATCTAGATGTTTATAGCTGAAAGACAGGTGATTCAGAGTCCAGGACTTGTAGAAGCGTAGTCAGATTATCGAACAGGTAACGAACCATGCTATTTACCACTACTCGCACACTCACACAACTCGTCTTTACTACTTTTCTGTTTATTTTCTATTTAGTGTAGAACTGTTTTTCTTCCATGTCGCAGGAAATTATTAATGCACCTACTCTGTTACGATGTTAGCGAGGTAAAGAAGAGAAAACGCACGTCAATTCTCCATACCGCACAAGAACAAGCAAGTCCGATTTTGTTATTGCGAGAGAGGGGATCCTTCCGTTCTCTCCTCTGTTTCACACACGCGCTTATATTCGACGACTCTTTCTTTTTTTTGCGCAGTAACAAACTGCCGAGCTAGAATGAAAAAAAACAGCCTGCTAGAACAGGGACGGAGCCGCTGATTGGAAACGTGGAAAACGATGCCTGAAAATGCCATTTCGTGTTGGGCAAGTTGTGTTACTTTGGCTGCGACTGATGGATTGTGTTTATTATATTGTTTATACTCTCATCTATCTAGACACTCAAGATCGAATACAAAAACAAGTATTTCTGCGATTCTGCCGATATCTCAATATCAATCCAATATCACTCTTTGTTCTCTCTCGGTATCTGGATTAAAATTTCCACATTCTTCTTCCACAACAGCCGAATCATTGAAACTATCTTCTTCTAATCCATGCTAACCCATGTTCTTTCGATATTTTCCTCCGCCCAGCCTCTAATCCAGCTCATGTGTGCGAGCAATTGAGGCTTTCCTTCTGTTGCATTGAGCTTAATACAAACCGCCAGCGATATAGCGACGGTGCGTTCACTATCCGATAATCAACCAATTGGTTTTTGATCCAGCAGACAGGGTGTGAGCTGGCACGCAATTCCTGGTTTGCTGTTATGAGGGTTTAATTTGGGATATCTGTTTGCTCTCTGACTAGATACGGTTCTATTATTCGGTGGGTTTTGTCTTGTCAATAATCCGTTGTTTTGAAGAACAAACGCAGCAACAGCTAGTGGATGAGCAGATGTGTGAATCGCAATCCAGTTCTCGCATTTAACGCATTTAAAATGAAAATAGTTTAGTAATTGCAAGTGCATCATTTCACGTCCACACAACACACATTCGGGCACAGATCTGTGCTAGGAATATCCAATTCTCATTTTAAATCTTGGATAGTAATCTTATTAGCCTTCCAGCAACTAAAAAGCAACTAGTATAGCAATTGCCATAGCATCCAGATAGTGAGAATTTTGCCTGCTAGCTTTTGATTTCATAGGCTTGTGTTTTGATTAAAACTGTTTTATTAAATTGTTTCTTGATTCATCACTAGCGCAAGTCCGCCTCCCATCTTCTCTCTGAGACCTTTGAGTCGCAAGAAAGACTGAGAAGAGTGTTTTTATCTCTACCCGGTGGTGGATGCGCTAGACTGTTATTTGGCCTAGCTTCGCGTTGACTCTCGCTTTTTGCACCTTTTTTTTTTGTTTTTTGGTTTGTAAGTTTGTTCACTGACGCACAAGACTCGACGATTGTTGGAAAATTTGCTGTAGGAGTTTGCAAGGACTTCTTACGGACGAGTTAGGCAGGGTTGAATATGCAACCGTTTCGATGTAGTGGAGGAATCTGATAAGAGTACTATTCATATTCTTCTTGATTTTAACCTGAAATATTGGATCTGAGATATTTTATTACTCATCATCTATAACTTAGCATTATAGCATGTAGAAAACAGATATCAAGAAATACATGATTAAAGAATACCTATCCAAGAATACACCAACAAAGAACCAACCTCCACCGGCTCACGGCACAAACGTTATTACGGTTAACTCTAGTCCATCTCCACCGGTCTCACGAGTAGCTGAAGGGCGGTATTTACGGATAGGACAGTGTTTTGCTTGTTCTAGTTGTTCTAGCTATAGTTGTTCTAGTTGTTCCAGTTCTAGTTGTTCTAGTTGTCCTGGTTTGGTTGGGCAGGGAGTTTATTTGGATGACAACCAGCGATTATATATACACATAATGCAGCGCTACAACTAGCAATTTGACATACAACTATTCTCACTAAAGAACCAAACTGAGTGAGAATATACAGTAAATCGGACCAAGACGGAATCCGCAACTGTGTACGTTTTTGTTGCTGCTGCTGCTGCTGCTTCTTCTTGCGCTCTGCAGCCGGTTTTCTCTTATATGAAAGTTTACATTTTAGTCACGGTTCTCGCAAACTAGTTATTCCACAACAGACTCTTCGGCTTCTTTCAGATTTTTTGTTTGTCGGTGCTCTGCGTTGACTTTGACTAGCACAGGAAAGGATTAAAGGGTGGAGGAAGACTGGACTGGGAAGGTTTTTTTTGGTGTGGATGATTGAGTTTGTTAGACAAGCGCAGGATGAGTTTGGATTTGTTCGGTTTTCAGGAATTGGCTTGCGAGTGTTTAATAGAATCTAATCTGCCTTGATTAAACTGCGATTCTTTCTGTTCTCTGTTCTGGAATTCTTTGAACACGCTGTTGTGCGTACTTCTCGGAGTCTGACAGTACCGACACAGCTTCGCACAGGCCAGCAAAGACGCAAACGAACGCGCCTCCTTGCGCCCAAAAAAGCAACATAGCAACTTCCGTGCTGCTGATGCTGCTGCTGCATCATCATCGAGAGCGCAGCCAAACAGCCAGACAAGCTACAGCCAGACAAGCTACAGACAGACAAGGCAAGAGCAGAGACCCAGCGAATAGGAGTCGGATTGTGCGGATTGATTGCAGGCAGCAAATGTAGGCAGCAAATGTAGGCAGCAAAAGGGCGAGTATGCAGCACTTTCTCGCATAGCTGATAAAGGATTGATTCAGTTAAGCAGTCTCAGTGTACAACTCAAAATGGAAAAATTTCCACTCGGATCTTTTCAGCTGTGCGATATACTCAGACATAAGCTGAATTGAGTATTAATTGGATGTGGGCGGTATCCCTTTTTCGGCGCAGATATACAGTGACTGCAAAACAGTACAAAGGTGGGCGGACTTAATTAGATGCGTCTCGTGCTATTGCTCTTAAAGTACCTTGATGAATTTGCTGCGTGGGATTAGGTGGGATTAGAAGCTGGTTTTTTATGATCAAGTCGGGCACATCAGATCACATTTCACTGTTGTCGGTATTGTGGACAGTATCAGTTAATATCATATCCTCAATTAACTCAGCCCAACCGTCTTCGCCTGGACACTTCCGTACACGTGTTTGGAATCGTCAGTATACTCTAATCACTACATCAATGACTGAACTGCTGTCCAGTGGTTGCTGCTGCTGCCGCTGCTGCTACTACAGAAGCTGCTGCCGATTCTGCTGCTGCTGCAGCTCCGACAAATATTGCAGTGCGGAACGGAATCTTGGTATCGGTATCGCCTATTTGATGACGTCTGTTCTCACTTTCCCATCCAGCGTACTAATCCACACACAGTCCCTTTTTTTTTTCCCGCTTCTTGCTTTTTTTTTTCTTCCTCTGCTTCTTTTCTTTTTCTTTCCTCTCGTCCTTCTGTGCACTGTCTTGATTCAATCTTTGGTCGGACAAACCCGGGGCGCAGAAGACTACTACGACTAACATTAGTACTCCCCTGTTGCTGTCAATACCGCAGCATACTCCTCTGAATACATCTACACACGCATACTAAATATATATCACAACAAACAAAAACTCACACTGCTTTATACTACACCACAACTTCTAGCTCTCTCACACTCTCAAATCGCAGCCAGAAACAGCTCAACCAGCTGACTTTTGAGCTAAAACGAAATAAAATGAGCTGAGTGAATGTGGCGGTGACCCTCGCTCGCTCGCTCGCTCGCAGTAATATTTGGGCTTTGTTTAAAATGACGTCTGCAAGTGAACAAAATACAAACCTGACTAAAGCTGACTCCGAAGTAGCTAGCTGTCAAGGAATCCTTTTTTGGCTGCGTCGTTGTCGTTGTTGTTGTTGGTTTTGCTGTTGTTTGCTATCGGGCGTACTATTTGAGATGAAAGGCTGATAACATATTTGAGCGATAACCGAGAAAACGACTCCAGGATCCAATCTTTCAAATCTGTTTCTCTAGCATTGACGAGAAACCATCATTCCAGTCTGTGTATGTTAAACGCAAACTAACTAGTCCGTTGAACTAAGTTATTCTTCTACAGCCTGCTTGACTCTTCGGACTCGTAGTTTTTCCGGCTCACCGGGTAGACGATACGACCGGCCGCAGCAGGACACTGGATTTGTATGTACATCATGCAGTCTATAAATATATAATCAATCAATCAATCGACACTGGAGTAAAGGGAAACTTTTGTAAGTGTCAGAGCAGCTTATATGAACAAATGACAATACGATTGTGCATGTATAGATATAGAGCCTCAAAAAAGCTTTTCCGCCGCTCAGCCCCCCGAAACAGCGGATTCCAACCCAGGCCGGGGCAGACTAAATTCGCTACGAATGAAGCGGCGAGAAATCTACCCCTGCTTGGTCGCCCGTAACAGAAAAAAAAAAGAAAACGAAAAAGAAAAAAGAGCAAACTCGACACGAGACACGACCACGCCTCAAAGAGCCACACTAATGCAGTACACGAGAAGAATGGGCGCGTGTACGTCAACTATATAATCAATCAATCACTCGTGTACGTCAATTCTCTGGGTTCATCTAGACTGGGGAAGTATGTGGATTTTTGGATGAGCTTGCGGAGCGTTCTATGTACAATTCTTAGCAGATCTAGTAAACAATCAAACATTTCACAACTCGCTTATTCTTTATTCTACTGATGATTCTCAATTTGCGGCTGGGCCACATTTAACTATATGAAATGAAAGCAAGTTGTCTGAACAATACGCAAATCATTCTCTCGCGATTCTGCGCACCTGTCAGTGTCAACAAACGAACCCAAAGAGTGCGTAGAAAGACGGCCAAGAACGAGGTATATAAAGCGTAAAAACAGTCAAAAGTACACAAAGAACTCGAGACATTCGAGCGGAGCGGGTGAAGACAAAAGAGCTCTAGGCTTGATCCGGCATCTACAACCGAGACGATTATTCGCTGAGCTAGGGTTGTAGAGGATAATCGCACGTCTTTACATTATACGGTATCTTATTTTATCGCTCTATAATAATCGCTGCGATTATGCGATTATACTATAATCGTCGATCCGCAGTGCGATCACGTGTAGCAGAAGAGTGAGCAACAACACGAAGCAATTCCCTAGGTCCCCGTTGATTCATTTAGACTGGTCTTTTAACGCGTCGACGCGTTTTCTAAGCCTGTCTCTTCCGAGAACTCGAGACCGAATCTTCGTCACTCGTTTACTTATTTCTATCAGGCGTATCTTGACTCTTACTGAATAAACTATAATAAAAATAATAAATTATCAAGTAATATAGTAATCTAACAATTGAAAATGACTTTAGATATTAAATTCTCTTAACATCACTAGCGAAAATAACTTACAACCGAACGAGCACGAAAACCGCCCATTCAGCAAATCGTCCACAAACTACAATATAGAATAGAAACAAATTTCTTTCCTAATTTATTTGGATAATTTTTTGCATAAATTGCAGTATTTTTGCGGATACTACAATTCCAAACCTCTGTTCCGCTGTTCTGCAATAACTATCACATGTAATGTGCATTTTCTTTTGAACTGCCCTCTTTGCGCTACTCTGCGACGATGCACGCAAAATCGTGCCTGACTATAACAATATACAAACTGTACGACGCGTTTCCAACAGCAAAAGTACTAGAAATAACTTTAAAACAAATATTCAAATAAGACAGAAAAAATCTGCTTAATTTAATTATTGTATCTGTTTTATTATATATTGTGTTTGGCTCAAATTTGGACTGTCTTTGTGTTTATAACATGCATGTGCTATGTAGGTAATTCATCTTAACGCGTCGACGCGTTTTGCAAGCCTATCTGTCAAAGTATCCAGACTATCATCCCCGTCAGTCATTTACTCATATATAGTGTATTCCCCGTTCTCTGATTGCATTACCTATCACTGTCCTGCCGGTATTCTTCTCTTCATACGCTACATATTTTTGTGAATCAGCAATGCAAACCCCTGGTATTCGTCAAGACTATATACTCATGAACGATGGCTATGATACTCCTGATCCGCAGCCTGAAGACTCGACTACTGATCAAATTTTCGAGTCCACCGTTACAAGAATCCGATGAATCATTCGAATCATCTCAATCCACATCCTCTTAACCAGCAACACCGAGTAGTAACATCGTTGCTACGCTAGGCTTTAGAGATGAAGTTGACTCCAGCGATGAAAGTTCCTTTGGATCCCGTCTCTCAGCTCAAGCCGACTGGATCCCCCTTGCGAATCACTCCAAGTAGAGCAACACTGGACCGATAAGAGAGCGAGAAAAAGGAAGTCTCATGACAGAGATTATTTGTGGTCTCTCCAAACAGGGCATTGAGGAACCCTATGGCTGGAGTAAGACAGACTCGAAGAGATAGGCATCCACGATAAATATGCGTTACCTAGTTCCCCGATCAATCTTATCAGCCTCTGGGGTGATAAATCTTGCAGCCAATATCCTTCAATGGGTTGTGTTACCACCAAACAGCCGTTCACCGTCGTTGAGGATCCTACGTTTCAGCGGATGATCAATCGCGTTTCAGGAGGTTGTCTTCTTCCGGCAGTCACACAAAGCTCGTCTTCTAAAGGAATTCGATTTGCGCTAAG
Source organism: [Lipomyces] yamanashiensis (assembly GCA_030572775.1). Lineage (NCBI taxonomy): Eukaryota > Fungi > Ascomycota > Lipomycetes > Lipomycetales > Lipomycetaceae > Myxozyma > [Lipomyces] yamanashiensis. Next base: position 258,215 of record JAJMBS010000021.1, read on the forward strand.
TTGAAAGAGGAGCCTGCTACTACATGCCAAACAATTGCTCTATCACTTGATGTATGGGCCAGCAGCAACCAAATTCTTTTTCTCGGGCGCTATTAGCCATTGGCTCACTGAAGGATCCGTGTATCAAGAAAACTAGAGTTCACAGAGTTGCGTGACGCACATACGGGAGAGAATTTGGCTGCAGCTGTCGAGAACTTGCTTGTTGAACAAAACCTTGAGCATAAGCTAATTTCGATTACTGCCGACAACTCTAGTAATAATGATGACCGAATTGTCGGAAAATCGACAAAAAAAAATGCAGGAACGATAATCGATTCAGCGGTTCGGGAAGTTGCATACGCTGTTTGACCTATATCATCAATCTTATTGTCAGGAACATCCTTTCTGTGCTCAAGACTGGCAATATGGCAAAAGCTACTTCTATGTGTGTTGACATGGATAGCCGAGTGAGTGATCTTTTTATAACGGCGGAACAACTCGAAAGGTTTCGCGTAGTGGTTCTCTGGATGCGCCAAAGTCTGCAACGGAAGGAAGCATGGCAAAGACTGTTGCGACTCATTCAAATTATCGGATCAATACATCGAATACGACGTGGACACCCGTTGGAATTCTACGTTTCGTATGCTGAATGATGTAGCAAGCAACTAGCGACGCCTTGTCTTTTGATTTATATTGAACCTGCTAACACTTTACAGTCTATGGAGCAGCTTGAAAAATTCATAAACTATCACGCTGCCTTTCCGCCCTTTTCGACAATGGATTGGGCACGACATTCCCAGCTTCACAAGGTCCTCTCGAAATTTAATGCGTTTTACAAATTTTCTCTATTTGAGCAGATCAGTCGTGTCAATACCGCTGTTGTACGTCATTCACGAAGTGCTGCACGGCGTGACTGACAGGAGGGGGATTTCTCAGACATTGATGAAGATATTGCAAGTGCCGTCGAAGATAGTGTCAAGAAGTCAGAAGTATTATATGCTCCGATGCTTGCTACATTGCTTTGACTCTGGATATCCGGGTGAAAAGTGAGCTCCTGCGATGTGAATTGAATGATGACCAGACTGTGCGGGACATTCTTCGAACTCTCCGCGACGAGCTTGACTGCAAATATCCAGAATCTGCCGGAGTAATTGATATTGACGAGCTAAACACGCAAACAAGCAAAGACTCTGATCAGGATGTGCAGCAAGCTGGTATGAAGCGGAGGCAAAGATATCAGCCGCAGCGTGAGACTTAAGTCTGATATCGACCGGTATTTTGATGGCGATTTTGTTTTTGCAAACGGCCAGGATGAGCTGAACTGGTGATTCGATTGGTGGAGGGTTAATAAACCTCGTATGGGCGCTGTTGCTAGGGATTAATTTACTATTCCTGTCTCTGAGGTCTCGGTTGATATTCAACAAAGGAAGAGACTTGCTTGCGATTCGAAGATTCTCTATGATGGCAAAGACAATGAGATATTGATGCTTTTAGGTGATGTCTATAGCCAGTAGTTGTTTGTTTTGTTATACTATATACAACCATTGATGTTATGAGAGGTATGTATGCATAGAGTGTTGAAAATAAATTCAAGCGTATCAACCCTTACTAAATTCTAAGTAATCAAATGAGCTATGAGATGAACAACAATTATCAAGCAACATAGTAATATCTGCTTAGTCTAATTAGTATATATTGTGGTGCTGGTGGTTGATACTGTGATTTGCTGAAATTTGGATTATCCTCGTGTTTACAAGATTCAGTGACTCAACAGGCAATTAATGCGTCATTGTTATTTACGCTATTAGAAACCACGATAATGAGATAATACCGCTGCGATTACAGCAATTATATCGCATCAGAAATATAGCGACGGTATTACCACAGAAATCTATTGCATCAAAAATCAGGGCGATAATCGTTTACTGCGAATACTTGCAGCGAATAATATCGCATACCGCATTTTCCATTACAGCCCTATCAGCTGCAGTGTCGTTTCCGTTCTGAGTCAGAGAATATGGGCAAGAATTCGGTGAAGGAGTTTTCGTTAGAGTGTCGCAAAGGGGGGGGGGGAAGAATGAAAAGGGATTTGCTTTGAAAGCGAGAGACAGGATTTCTAGCATCAGCGGAACAGCGAGGCAAAGCAAGTACGAGGTGCGACAAAAAACCAATAAACGAAACAGGCGAGCTAAAGCTGTCTCAGCTAATCAAAAAAAACAACAATTGACAGCAGGGTTCACATAACCTGTTCTGGATATGTGCGTGAGCGCGTGTTCGCGCACGCGCTCTTTGTTTTTGTAGCTTGCGGATTCGGGGCTTGTTTCTGGTGCTTAATCTGATTCTGTGCGTACTGTTGTTTAGCTGGGGGGAAG